>JAOEHY010037769.1:0-64267 GCA_025447955.1 Psilopsiagon aurifrons | reverse complement strand
CCCCAGTCAGCCCTGCCGTCCAAAGAGATTTCATCTACTGAAACCCTTCAACAACTGCTCAGAAGATTTACAACAAGCACTTTCACATGCAGTAGCTCTACAAAAGCAAGGAAAAGGCGAACTACCTATAATAACGAAGTTAAATGCAGTTTGAAGTGTTTGTGAACTGCAACTGACTGAAAGGATGCCAAACATTTTGCAAATATACACAGAAAGACAGGCCCCTGCTCTAATCTGCTTATAAATTAAAAGGAAAGTTCATTGGCAGGAGCAGAAGAGATGATATGACATGCTTTAAATAGTTTATGGGGAGCTGGAGGATTGTTGTTTATTTGGTGATGTTGGGAAAATATTTAATGTGCTTTGGTTAAACTCTTTATAGAAATGCTTCTCCTCCCCCGGTTTTCTTTTCCAATGACTGTTTTGGAGATTAAAACCAGCAGGTTTAGAGTAGATGGAAAATGGAGAAAAGTATTTCCAAATCGACAAAACCGCGAGTAAATCTTTATAGATACCTTTTATGTGAGTCAGGCTTTCTAAACTAATTATCGTAATATAAGAAAGGACAAGAGCTTCACAGCCCTGCGCAAGACGAGCAAGGTCGCAGCTGGCGTAAATCGAGATACCTCCTATCTGGTTTGCATTGCTGTGAAGGAGGTGAGCTGTGCCCCCTCCTTGCATGTTCCTGGACCAGCCCCAAGCTGTGCCGGTGGTTCTTAGGGCTCCCGCACCTCTCTTACTGCTCCACCGCTCAGAGAGCAAGGCCTTTTGAAGAGTTTCTATAACAAACCTACCATTTATTTTAAAACTAAACCCCCAAACCGGTTGACTTTTTAGGTTTGCCTTGCCCTTGCTGCTGCTGCCAGATGCGAAAAGGGGTGCAATTGCTTTTCCGAGACCACCGGATCGGGGCAGGCTCCAGCTGTTGGTCTGGAAAGCTGAGACAGGTAAGGGAATATGTCCTTTAGCGCCTTCTTCCCAGAATCTGGAAGCTGACCGCGGCAGCTGGGAGACTATTTGCTCCTTTCCCTGCTGTTTTATGTTGTTGGTGATGTCTCCGCAGATAAGTGACTTCGCTGCATCCGGAGTTTGCATTCGGAGCGGAGTCTAATTGTAAGGAACATTTCAGAATAAACACATTTCCGAAAAAGTTTGTTTGTAAGGGGAAAATATATGTATAAAAGAGGTTAAATGGGACAATTTGTTTCCTTTCTCGTCTTTTTCTACCTAAGCCACCAGAGTTTCGTTTTAAAATAAAGGCATCCTTAGCAGGAGACGCGGCACGAAATGTCGGCCTGCAACCACAGCTCTGATTTGAGAAACAAATGCCCCGAAGCCCTGCTGACATCAGATAATGCGGGGGAAAATAATCACAAAATAACGAGATGATTGAGAAAGTCGTGTCCATTGTTTGGAGGTGACCCAAAAAACTGAGCAGCTTACGAAGCTCAGGCTTCGGGTCCTGGGTCAGTTTAAAGCGCTATTGCAAACTGCGGCTGAAACATTTGCAGCCGAATACAAGTCTCCAAGCCTAAATTGCCTTCTTCCTGTCCCGGGATGCCAGGGCTTTGCACAGCTGAAACTGCACAGCCCTTTCCTCCGGATCCTCTTATTTCTTCTAGCTCTCAAAGCCCCGCTGCTCAGGGCGTCCCTTTACTGCTTTTTGTCAGCCTGAGCTACGCCTGGCAGAGAAGTGCGTTTTGAGCCCAGCTCCCATCTCCCCCTTACCGGGATGGGTTTCACGGCAAATCCTGGTTTGTGCTCTCCCTGCTCACCCCTAGCAGAGGCACAGGTATGTTTCATCCTCCCCCAGCTCTGTTACTATTGATTGCACACTGACTCTGGGCCACCGCAACCCTTGTTTGGGTAGCACGGGTCTGGCAGCGGAGTTGCCCCTGGAGGGATAGGCTTGAAAAATTTCGTGGGGCAGAAACGAGGGGAAAGGAGATGTCCATGGGAGACGGCGCTGACCGCGGACTTCCCCAGGATCCAGGCCCAAGCTCCTCCACTTTGTGCGGGGATCAGCCGAGCGTACAAAGCTCCTGGACCTGCCGCCGTGGGACACACCGAGTCCTCTTCCTCCGCCTCCCGGATGCCGGCTGGGGCGGACGAGGAGTGCAGGTGGCTCCGCGCGGGCACCGGGAGGAGAGGGATGGGGGCCCCAGCCGCGGGAAGCCCTGCCGGGATAACAGGCTGCCGGTGAGCCGGGAATGCCCCTGGCCTTGCCTGCAGAGCTCACCGCTCGTACCCGACCCCGGTCGGGCTCCCCGAAGGCGGCTAGCGGGGCCCCGTCGTCTGGTCCTCTCTTCCATGCGGCTCAGAGCAGCCCGGCTCTTGGCGCGACCTGCGCCTCTGTGCAGCAGCCCCGGCAATTACCGACTCCGGCGCGGGGGTGCTCGCAGGTGTCTGCCTGCTCCCCGCTGCGCCGGGCCCATCACCGGCAGATGGTGCTGCTGGAGCCCCATCCCCGGGGCTGAGGGGCCCTGGCGAGCCGCATTGGACTCGACTCAGCCTAGCTGTCTCCAGCTGCCGGTCCGGGCAGCGGCACCTGAGCCCTGCGTGCTGCCGCTCTGTACGAAGGTGGAGCCCGGATGGCCAAGGGCAGCTGCGGAGGCAGAAAGCTCAGGTATGGCACGTTACGTGCTCCGGAGCTCACCGGCTACCGGTGTGCGGGACCCCGGGGCTTGCCCGAAAACCGGCTGCTGGCGGGGTAAGATGCCTGGGTCTTGTGTAGACTCCTTGAGGAAGGCCATCGCTCCCGGGATGCTCAGCAGCCGCCTCTGATGCCGGGCCTGGTGTCACAAGCCTGCTCCCAGGGCCGAGAACCGTGGCCGGTTGCACCTCTGCAGCACACCGAGCCAGGGCCGATCGGCCGGCTGCGGCCACTAGCTGGCCCTGGCGCGGGCTACATCGTCGGTTCCATCGAACCGAAAGGTGGTGTACCTTACACCACCGATGCTAACATTTCCACAACGGCCGCTGCTACCGCCGCTCCTCTCCCTTCCCTGCCGCGGGTCGGGCACCGGTGGTCCCTGAAGTCGGAGGGAGAGAGCTGTCGGCGGCCGGATTCCCTGGGTATCGGTCCCCGACGGGTCTCCGTGAGTGGGCCGGCCGAGCCGGTGGCTTCGGGCGGGGCCAGCCGCATGTACCGGGACCGGGCTTCAGGCTGCCGGCGACCCCCAGCACCACTGCCCACGTCGAGTAGGGCAGAACCGTCAGCACCCAGTCCAGAGGGCCTCATCCGGCACGGCTGGTCCCGGCTCGGCTCTGGCCGAGTTCTCCCCTTGGATAGCGAGTTTTTTGGGGTGACATTAACCTCGCTTTCACATAGCCAGGCCCGCTCGCGCTGTCTTACCGCCTCGGCCGTTCCTGCAGCCGCGGACAAGCTGGGGCCGTGCTGGGCTGCCGCTGCGCTCCGGCACCGAGCTCTCCGGTGTCCCGGCTCCGGCCCGGTTTTGCGCTGTCCGGGAACTCCCGCGGCGGAAAGCGGCCGTCGGTGGGCTGCGGGACCGGGGCAAAGCGAAAGCGCGGGGCTGCGGGCCCCGAGCCGAGGGGGTTAAACCAGGAGCCTCCCCTTACCTTCAAAAAGTTAAAAATGTCTGGAGCCTGCATCTCTTAAAGGGGCGGTGCTGGCTGCATGGAGTCTTGGCACCGGCTGCGAGAAAGGCTGGTCAGGGGCGTGAGTTCCCCTCCACCAGCACCAAAACATTGCAAAAAAAGGCAGAGCTCCCCACACTTTAGATAAGGACAATTAGCCACCAGCGAGCCCCTGCAGACAGCGAGCTAATTAGGGGTTTCCTGCTCTCCGGCATGCCCTGTCCCAGCTCCTGCCCCCCCGGGCTCTTAGCCCTGATGGCACCTGGGCTGGCTCTCATGGCCACCTTCTCGCTGTCCTCCCAGGCCGGGGACAGGAGAGCGCTGCCGGTGGAGAAACCTCCAGGTGTGAAGGGAAGGACTCTCATTCTCCTTGATGTCAACACCAAGAGCCCTGTCAGGATAATCAGTGAGAATTTCCTCTCCCTGCAGCTGGACCCCTCCATCATTCATGATGGCTGGCTCGATTTCTTAAGGTAAGGCAGGAGTCCCCCGGCGCCCTTCCCAAGCCGCCCGCGGGGCTCCCCGGCGGCCCAGCCTCCCAGCCCCACCGGGCTCCGCGCTGCTGGCGGCGCTCGTTGTGACGGAGGGAGCGAGGCCATGGTTTCCATTAAGATGCACATGTTTGCAATGGAGAAAGCATTTCGGAGACTTATCAGTTATGACTGCAAAAATGTCGTGCTCCCCTCACTCCAGCAACAGCTCCTCTGCAAAATAAAATAATTAAGCACAACACGGGGCCGAGGCAGCACAGGGAAAAAAACCCTAAAAATCAAATCAAAAAAGCAGCAGCAGGAAAGGGTCCGCCTGCAGAGCTGAGCTGAGCCTTTCCCGGGTCCCGACGGCCGGAAAGCGGGGTGTCGGACAGGTCTTCAGAGCCCTCCGCTCCCCGGACTTCCAGCCCTGAGAGGGGGGCAGAGTTGGGCTGCAGCTGCGCTGGGCTCCACCGGCGGTGCGGAGCGGCCGCGGCCTGGAGGCGCTGGGACGGCCAGAAAGCCCTCTCCCTGCTGGGTAAGTCTGGAAGGGAGAGCGGGTCTCCACCGCACGCCCGCTCCGAGGGTCTCTTCGACTGCAGCTGCCTCCGGGGAAGGAGAGGGAGAAGAGGAGCGGGGCCGGCTTCCACTTTCCTTTCCTCCCCTCCCCGCTTCACTCCGCTCCCTTCCCCTCCGCGGCGGCTCTGCCAGCGGCACAGTCCCGTGTTCCCGTGTGGTGCGGCCGGGCTGCGCGGGGCTCTGAGCGCTTCTGAATCCAGGACGCCCCTGCACTTGTCCGGGGGACGCCGCGGGCGGGACGGGAGGGGGTTATTATCAGGGTCCTGCCGGCCTCGTGCCACCACGGGCGTCTGGGGCGGCTCCCCATTCCCGGGCCGCGCCGCTCGGCCGGCGCAAAGCCGAACTCCACTACCGTGGTACCCGCAGAGCACCGTGCAGCAGGGCCCTGAAGGGTAACGGATGGTCCCTTGAGCCCCGTGGCCACCGGTCGTCGCCGGAACCGAGGCAGGGAGGCTCGGCCCGTCCCGCGGCGCCCTCAGCCCGGTCTCTCCTCTCCCCAGCTCCCGGCGGCTGGTGACCCTGGCGCGGGGCCTGGCCCCCGCCTTCCTGCGCTTCGCTGGCAAGAGGACGGACTTTCTGCAGTTCCACAACGTGAAGAACCCTGCCAAGAGCCGCGGTGGGCCCGGCCCCGACTACTACCTCAAGAACTACGAGGACGGTGAGCTCCGGGTCCGAGACGGGGGGCGGGAGCGGCAGCAGGGGCTTGCGGAGGCCAGGCGGTCCCGCTCTGCCTGTGCCGCTCTCCCTGTGCCCAGGCAGAGCAGCGCAGCGACCGGGCAGCGCCGCCGCCGGGAACCGGGCAGGGGAACCTCCCGCGTACCCTCTACTTCCCGAGAGGGTCGAGCAGCAGAGCTCGGCGGAGCCAGATCACTCGTTACCGGTGCATCCGGTGGATGCCGACCCAGGGAACAAAAGGCCGGCACCGAGGAGCGGGGCTTTTCGTACTCCCCCACCCCGCTGCCGCTTCCTTCGCTCTCGAGCCTTGAGCGGGCATTGTCGGCCGCAAAGCGGCTTTGCCGCTCTTGCCGGGGACCGGGCACTGCCGTCCTAGGATGCCTGTGCACGCACCTTCCAGCCTTCCCCCAGGGAGCCCTGCTTTTCCTCAAGGACCCCGGTGTCATTCCGCGTTTCTCGGCCTGCCGCAGTCTCGGGGCTCCTCACTGACCCTGATCGTTCCCCCTCCGGACCCCGCTGCCAACGTAGGTCTTTCCGAAAGTCACTGCCTGACCCACGGCTTTCTCTGCTCCTCTTCTTTCCTCACCTCTGCCCTCCGCCCCCATCTTCACCTTCTGCCGCCCTTCATTCACACAAAGAAACTTAGTAGGAAAGTCAGGGCCAAGTCTCCGTCCTAAGGCGTTTATTTTAAGAAGCAGAATACCATGTCCGCATTCAAGGGTTTATTGATTTTTCTCTTGCTTGTTTTGTTTAAAGAAAAAAAACCCCAAATCCCCAAAACCATCCCAAAACCAACCCCAATCTTTTTTTCCCCCTTGCTCAATGACTTACAAAAATCAGCTGAAAATATTTCCGTAAGTAATTTTGAAGGCCAATTAATGCCAGACAGATCCCAGTGGGCAGATCTGCGGATCAGAGGAAGTTTCACAGAGATCTAGTCGGCAGCACAGTGCTGAATGGAAAAAGCAGATGGATTTGCCAGTTTTCTGATGGCTCTCGCTCCTGCTGTTCCCTCACGTAACTTCTGATCTCACCGAGATGAATGTCCCTCTATTCCCACCCGCAGGCAGGTGGGTAAGTGTGCGTGGTCTGTCGTTCGCTTGGTCTCTTGGCTGGAGCAACCCCGATGTTATTCCTTGTTTTATTTCTCCTCGTAACAACTCTCAGGCGGCAGGTTTGCTGTAAACTTTGCCTGCTGAGATGCACTTCAGGAGAAAATGCTGACCAAACCTGCCGCAGCCACCTCAAACAGGAGAAATTAAGTGTAGTGCATAAAATCGTGGATGGGACTCATAGAAAACATTTGTAGGAATAAATTTTCCCACTTCCAATATTTCAACAGCTTGCAGGAGGGAACTTAAACGTATTAAATGTCTTCACAACAGCTTTCATGTTAGGGAGGGACTGAAAGCTTTTGGTGTTTTTTCCAGTTTTCCTCATGGCAATAAAGTTGAAATGTAGCAGCCCTTCAAAATGAAGCTTCTCATAGAAGCTGTAACCACAGGTCTTAACTTTTCATCACTTAAATATGGAACAGAACCATTGCAAATGTGGGTGAGGGAAGGAGGGGACACATGTGGTGTGTATCAAGCATCGGTGTAAATCAGAAAGGTGTGCTAAAAGGGATTTCCTGCCTGGAAGTAAAGCTTTTGTATTTGCTCTTCAGATCTGTGTGCAAACTCCAGGGCTAGAGTTGCTAGTAGCTTGCATCTTTCTGTGCCGAGGCTGTGCTGAGCAGTTCTCTAGAGGGATCCAGCTCTCCAGAATGAAATCCTGATGCCACTGCAATTCTCTGCCCCCCTGTACTGGATTTGAGCAGCCATCTTCTCCTTTTGGAGCACTGGTCTGGTTTTTGTTCCCTCATGTGGACCTGCTTGGGACCAGGTCATGCATGAACGTGCAACCAGATGCCCTTGCTGCAAAGGACTTCCAACCAGAGCAGACAGCACAGAAAAAAGATGGCAATCAGCACCTGAGAGTGGGGGAGCCAGCAAGCATCCTGCTAGGTACCCTTTCTCCTCCCCATTTTATCTGGTGGTTAGGGTTGTTTTCCGTGTCTGTGGGCTTTTGCATGTCCAACATTTGTTTTCTGGAATGTCTTCTCTAAGCTTTAGTGCCACGGGAGCAGGGAAGAAGTCAGGGGGCTCAATTAGTTACAAAAGTCAGGAAATAATTAGAAGAGAAATCAGTGCATGTCTAAGTCTTATACATCACCTTAGTGATTTTTAGTGATGTAACAAGTGACAGCTCAGTTGTTTTCTGCTTCAAGTGGTTGTCTTTTTGCCTGTTCATCCTGTGAGTGCACTCAGGCTCCAGGCCTGGGACCCCATTGACTGGGCATAGATTGGGTCTGAAGGGCAGACCTTATGTTCCTCTCAGATGGAGCAACTCAACAAGGTGCAGGACCAAGAGGTGAAGGGCACATGTACAAGACTGCTCAGAGAACAGCAGTTACTAGTGAGTATTTCTGTGAGTGGTATTCATGTCATAGGCAGCTGCATTTCCCTGCACAGGCCACCCCAATGGGGCCATCTCAAGCATTCAACAGGGCTACTTTGCAGGATCCTTCATGGATCCTCTGTCCTGTGATCATGCTTGCTGGAGTTTGAGTCAATCTCTGTGCAGGGATCTTTGTGCTGTACATCGCACTCTGTCACCCCATTTCCCTCCAGACCAAGTATACCTTCCTCGCTGCTACCTTTAATTGTCTTTTCTACCTCCATAATGCCCCATCTTCCTGAGGATCAATCCTCCCCAAAGATCCATGGTATTCTTTCCCTTACATTTAAAATTGCGTTTACTTACCTTTCAAACTGTTACAGCCATGCTTACCTCCACCTTCTGAAAACTGCCTTTATCTAGACCTGCTTTGGGGTTCACCAGCCCACCTTTTTCTCTCCCTTACTCCACAAAGAGCATGGGTGCTCTCTGAGGGTTATAGTAGTTGCTTTTGATTTGTATCTAAAATGTACTTAATTTTTCTGAAATAAGATGTTTCCTTTAGGCTTCAGGGTCATTATTTTATTGTACGATTTCTTCCTGGAAGCACAGACCTGGAAGTATTGTGCAATACCAGGTGTGTGCAGTGTCTTCCCTTTGTAACTGCCAACAGCCTCACCCCAGTCCGGACCAGTCATGTTTGGGCAGTAAAGGTAACAATGTGGTGAGTGATTTGTGGTGGCAGCTTGTGCTGCCCACAAAGAGCGTGCGTGTGGCAACTTGTTTCATAGTTGCATATAGAGCTGGTGCAGTAACTTCATCACCCATTGGCAGATTCATCTGTACTTGACAGAGCAACTTTTAACATTGATTACCTGCAGTGAATGGTTTAGGTGAGCTGTAGAGCAGTCTCTGTTTACGGTAGCATGGCGGTATATACCCCTGAGCTTTGCTAAATATTAAAAGCATAACTATTAAATGTAACTGATCTGTTATATTAACACCCTCTCTATAGTGTACTGCAGGTGGACGCTACCCTGTGCTATCCCTGTGTATGTGGTCAGTCGTGGAGTCCACCCTTTTTGGATATGGCATTGGCCAGCCTGAGGTCTGCTAGAAACAGCAAACGATTTTAATGTACGTCAGGCTCTGTGGTACCAGGAGGTGGGGCTGTGCCAGAGACTTTTTGACATTTGATGATCAAGAGGTGTAACATTTTTAGCCTGAGAGACTTTTCTCTCCCTTAAATGGTGTTTCTCTGTATGTGCCCCCCCGAGTTTCTTTAATTCACCAGCTGTGCTGAGAGTTGTGCTTTGTCATCTGTAGATGCACTTCTCTCCTGACAAAGGCACATGTCTGATCCCTGGGCAGGTACCAAGACGTGTGGTCTCATGCTTCGTCTATGTAATAGACCCATTTCCCTTTTTGCTGTTGGGTTGTCTACTAGGTAATCCGTTTGACCTGTCCTTTCAACTGCCTCACACATGCCAAGGACCAATTGGGTCTAAGGAGTGGGACAATATGAAACATTGGTTTCCATGAAAACAGGCTTGAGCAGCTACCTATTTGCTCAGGCTGCAGTTGCTGATACAAAACCTCCTCTGCAGCTGGGTTTGTAAAAACCCAATTTACGTGCTGCTCTGCAGCTTGGTGTTGGAGTGTTTTGTGTGGTGTGGAGACCCGGTGTTGGCTCAGCAAGGGATGCTGCAGATGCTGTCTCAGAACCCAAACCCCAGTTTGGAAGCTCCCTGTGGGTGCTACAGCACAAGTTTGGTGGCATAAACCTGGCTTAGAGTCTTCCCCTGTGCATGTGTGCTGCGGAAGAATACTCAAGGGAAAACCAGAAGTTGCTCTTAGCAGGAGTTCTTCAGAAACTTGTGTTGGCCCAAGCACACAGCATCTCCATTGTGTCCTTTTGTGTAGCCCGCTGTGTTTGTGTGACTGAGGAGAGACCAAAGGACATACCACACACAGCCAGTATGGCCCTGTGTGGGTCATGGGAGGGAGAGAGGAAGGGCAACACATATGCACGCTGTAGGTAATGCGTCAGAAATGTTTCTGAGCTGAAGTGCATATGGACAACACATTTCAAAAATACTCTCTTAATTGCTGGTAAGTTCCTTCTGTTTTGTCTCCTTTTTTGGAGAGGAGAGTGGGCATCTGGAAAACTGGCCAATTACCATAGGAAAAAAATTGAAAAAGACATGTTTCTTAAGCCTTCCATATTAGTCAGGAGATTTTGCTGTATAGTGTGGGAAACTTCACATCATGCTGTGTAATCCTGGTAGAGGTTTTTCTGGGCATCCTTTCAGTCTGGGATCTAATCCTTCGGATGCTTTCAGGTACCTGGCACTGCAGCTGAACCTCGAGTTTTGTGCAGGAGTGGGAACGTTATTTCGCTCTTGCTCAGTCTGTATTTAACTGGCAGCTTCTAGGATGCTGTGGTTTTAGAATCTGTGAGGGTCTTAGGTGGCTTGGATTTCTGCCACCAGAAGGGTTGGACCCCATGCCCTCATTTTGTTCTGTGCTGTGCCCTTCTGGCACTTCCCATGTGTTGGCTCTGGCATGTTTCTTCTGATCCTCTGCTAAGCCAGCAGAAAAGTAATTCAGGAAAAGGAAGGCAACTCTTTCACTGTGAATTTAGTGATCAGGATCGTGAAGGTCATTATGGAGTATGAGGATGCCAGAGCAAGGGAGAGTTGTTGCCATGCGGCTGGAATTGCCCCTTTGCCTTTGCCAGCTCATAAAATGTGGCAGCAGATGTTTCTGAATGAAGAACCATCCTATTGCTTCATAAAAATGAACAAACACGTTTTCATTTATTCAAGGATTCCCCTTTTGTTTCTGGTCACTCAGAGTACCTTTTTTTGTCTGCCCTCTGCAGTTTAGGCGTCTTCCTTTCAGAGCTTGCAGAGGAAGCAGTTGGTTTTTTCACCTTCTGAGTGTTTAAAAAGCAGCTTCTTTGGGAAGGCTGCAGCATTTCAGGCATTGCAGGCTCCCGGTCCCCAATCCTCTTGGTCCATCATCTGATGTCGTTCAGTTTTCTGGGATTTTCCAGATCTGGGGCTGCTCCACACCTTGGCAAACGTTCCTAGGCAGCCTCCTGCTGTTTCCCGGGGGCCACGGCCACATGGAAGGAGCTGCAACCTGCTCTGCCTGGCAGGGATTTCTGTGTAAGGAGATAAAGCCCTTAGATGTTTCCTCAGAAGAAATGATAATAATAATAGTAATAATAATGCTGTAGACATCATCTTGCAGAAGGTAAGGGAGATGCTGCTTATGCAGGAGAGACTTTCAAAGATGACCTCTTTATCTCCACTTTTTCTTTTTAAATTTCAAACTTTTTTGCTATAATCATGCCTGAAAATAGCTTTGATAGCTGCAGGAAACCGTGCAATCAAACAATGGGGTCCTGATTTGTTAGTTATTTGCTGGTATATGGGTGAAACAAAAGATTTAGATTGTTATATGTTTGGTTATTTATAATAACAATCCAAAATTCTCTTAAAACCATTACATATTTTTACTAGTTCAAAGCTTCTTTCTGTGCTGCATCTTCTCCTTTGCATAAATCACTTCTCATTCATAAGATGCTGTGCAAAATAATATTTTCTTGTTTTCATGACACAAGAAATAGGGAATTGTTAGATATAAAAAGCATGATTTATTATTTTATATAGGGGGAAATAAATTGTGAAACTCGCTGTCAGGGAACTTTTCCCAGCTAAAAGAAAGGAATGGAACTAATGTGTCAGAAATTTGCCTATTGAAGACAGCTATTGAAACACTGAGCATCCGTTTTTCTGCTTGAGAAATCTTCAGGCTTTCTAGATAGAAGTTGTGTTCCCGATTTCACAGTCACTGGGCATTTTATAGTCATTTCAGAAGAAAAATCTGGGGTTTAAGCATTTTAAGGTGTATTAGTTTAAAAAGTAGATATTTTACAAGTTTGGCAGCCTGCAGTTCATTAGAATTTTACCTGGTCACCCATTTAAACATCGATGGAACTTCTGCACTAGCACCGCTAATATCCTATTTATTTATTTATTTTTAGAAAGAATATTGCAGTTTTGTTTACACGAAATAGTTTTGTTTATGACTTTAAATTCACTTCCTAGGACTGGAAAGCTGAAGCAAAGAGTCCCATTAGGAGGATGAGCAAACTTGGCTTGCTCTGATGCCATGGCAGTGGACACTGCTTACTTCATGCATGTGTAGAAAGATGCTACTCCTCTCCAGCCTTCTGCCACACATTCCTTCTGCCATAGCCCTCTCCACACAAACCTTGGTCTGTGCCCTCCTCCCATCTCCCAGATGATCAGTTGCAATAGTCTGTGTCTGCTCTGTGACTTCAGTGATTCCTGGAAGGGTATTGTCCATGGGCAGATGGTGGCATGAGCCATGGGGTGAGTGCTTGCACACAGGCCGTTGATGATGCTGTGTTAATTCCCATGTGCAGAAGCAAAATGCTCAGGGAACCCCTCCCCAGCAGGCAGCTGGGAACTGTTTTGGTGTTCTGTGCGCTGTCCTGGAGGTTTCACAGCTTGGGGAGTTCTGGTCTAGTGCTGGAATGGTGGGAAATACCTGGTGAAACCCATTGGTGCCAGCCACTCACAGGAAGGTACTGCTAGAGCTCAGCTAGTCCTGAGATGGGCATCTTCTCCTGGGATGGGGCTGCTGTGCTTGTGTCGCTCCTGAGAGGTGTTTTCTAGCCTGTTCTTCGTAGTTTCAGTTGGTAGATTTGGTGACCTCTGTAGGTGATGTGTGTGTAAGCTGTGGAGATGTGTAGATCCCAAGGCTGGCCAGAGAAATGCGCAAGCCCTCTCAAACAAAACAGCCTTTGCCAAGCAACATCATCCATCCAGGGCTCCTGCAGGAGCCCCGCACCTCGGCGGCTGGGAGACGGCGGTGGGGGGAAGCCCGGGCCGGCCCCAAGGAGGGATTTCCCTTCGGTGCGCCGGTGCGGCCGCCAGCCGCAGCTCACCTGACCGCCACACGGGTGTGCTCCCGCCATACCGCACGGCGGCTGCCGGACCCGGGACCCGTGCCGCCGCCGGGCCGCCCCGGAGCGCCGCGCCACCGGGGGTCTGCGGCCGTGCCGCCGCGTCAGGAGGCTGAGCTGGCCAGGGTACTGACCCGGCTCGGCCCGGGCCCTCTCGGGGCAGAGCTCGCGGCCTGCCGTCTTGGGAAGCCATGAGGCATCCTCTGGGACTCCTACATCTGGAGTTCTTCTTTCGCACTTCTGGCAGCAGCCGCTTGGTGCTTGGTTTCGTGTTTTGCTGTGTAGTTTACTTCTGTTTCATTTATTTATTTATTCTCCACCGATGTTCAGGAAGGCGGTGAGTGCCCTTCTCCTGAAGTTGCCTCTCAAGAGGCTGCCCTGTCATGGAATGATTTGAGTTGAAAAGGACTTTAAGGCCATATAGTCCAAGCCCTCTGCACTGGCAGAAGCACCTTCCACTAGACCAGGTTGCTCAAGATCCCATCCAACCTGGCCTCAAACACTGCCAGGGATGGAGCATTCACAACTTCCCTGTTCACTGTTCCAGTGCCTCACCACTCTGACAGTGAAGAATTTCTTTCTGATATCCAACCTAAATTTCCCCTGTTGAAGTTTGAAGCTCCTCCTGTAAAGTGCCACCTGGGTACCCTCCTTGAACTTCTTGTGTCTGCCTCTTTTTCAGTCTCATCCTTCCAAGATTCGAGGGCTGCAGGCTCCTTGCTGGCTGTTTCCCCCGGGTTACTCCTGCTGAGATTTCCCCTGAGGCCCCAGAAGCTGTGGCTTGCCACCCCTATTCCCTTGATGCTTCTGGCTCAGAAGAGTGGTGCAGAGGTGCTCTTGTCTCCTCCCCTGCACCAGATACAGCTGGGTAGGATCTGGATGACCAGGCACTGAATTCTTTGGGGAACTCCATATCCCAGACATCTTCCCACTGTTATGCTATAATGATATGGAGTCCACATCAATTTTAGGTTTTGGGCAAGTTTCTTGGGTCCTTCATCAATCCAAGAAGTCAGGTCCTTGCATGTGTTGCTTCTGCTTCCTGAATGTCTGCAGTGGCAGCTCTTTGAGGACCCCATGAAGCTGACTGCCAGAGAGTGTCCCCACTTTCTGTGCCTTCTCCCAGACTTTCCCAGGGATTTGCATTAATGTGACTTGACTTCCTTGTGCTAATCCCTATCACAGCAGCTCCATCACCCAAGGACAGGACGCCAAATACTGCTTCTGGTCCTCACTCCTGTATGTGGTTCCCTGGCCTGCCCTTTGTCCCCAGACCCTGCCGACAGGGCACACAGGCACACCCATGTGTTTGTTGTGGCCTGTGGTCCCTAAAGATGGAGGTACGAATGTCACACAGGACCTACTGCCACATCCCCTTGCACTCTCCAAGGTGCTGTCCTGGTCCTTGACAAGATGGGCAGGCACCCTGGTCCCAGGCCAATGGTTCCTTTACATTGGCCCTGGTTTGGGTTTTAAGAGCCTTCCATCCCTTTCAGGAAACAAACTTGTTTTGACCCAGCCTGGACTCCTTTCTAGCAGTCTGAAGATAATTGGAGACAGAGTATTGGTCATATAGTTTCAAACCTTTCTGCCTCTCAAGTCTTCTCCTTCAGGGCTACCTTGATGTGTTTTGCTCCATTTTGCATCGGGGGTGGGAGGGTGAATAACTGTTGTCTCAGTTTTGTAGAAAAGAAAATCCATTGCCAGGAAGGTGAAAGACCATTCATGAGCCCCAGGTGACACCAGTAACTGTAGCAGTAGCCTTTGTGGTGTGGGCGAGTGATAATGTTATGTTTCTCAGTCTTCATCTGTCCAAATATTTCATACAACAGGGGTTCAATATTGTATCATTCATTAGTTGGGCAAGGTTTGGGTAAGCCCAAATCTTACTCAGTATCTGCCTAAGACATTGCACCAAAACCACATGGCTCTGTGTGTGCTCATTGTCTGCAAAGGAAGATTATCCCTTCCTCTTGCTCCATCTCATCTCTCCACATTGAAGCCCCTGCGGTAGATGTGGAAATACTGAGACATATTTTCATGCTAGTGGGATGCTCTCCTGTCTCCTCTCCTGAGTGTGCTAGCTGTGGGTGGCAGACAGAACTTGTGCCCCATAGGTGCTTTAATGATAATACTGTCCTGAACAGTCTTTTTTAGCAGGCTTTAGAGAAGCTGTGTTAATCCCAAACTGTCCAGTGAAGAGACAGAGCACAGCCTGGGTAAGACAATTGTAGCGGCTCTAGGATGAGGCTCAGAGACAGGAAGATGATGTGGCTTCCAGCCCTCCACCCCATGTTTGGAGGGTGTTCCCTGTCAGCCCAAGACATAGCAGAGCTAAGCTTAACCTGAGGTTTGATGCCTTGAAAGAAAGGAGCATGGATTGGAAATAACTTTCTTGTTCCTTGATGTGCATGACAACAGTGGAGCTGGAGGGCGTATGTGGAGCAAGACGTGACTCTTCTGACAAGAAGTTCCTTCTGAAACTTCTCACTAGATGGGAAATAAACCAAGCAAAGCTCAACCTTGTGATGCGAGGGTGACCTCATGCAGTGTGGTGGAAGAACTCCAACTTCCACCCTTCCTTATCAGAGCTGGCTGCCTAAGGTTTTGTAAGAGTTAGAGACAGCATATGGTGCTTGTGGATCTGAGCATGTTACAGAGCTTATTAAACTCAGAAAGGGACCTTGCAAGGACTAGTTTGCACCACTCCTCTTCTCTTTAGACTGAACACAGCTTACTGATTCTTGTCTGCCCTGCTACTCCTACCTTTCCATTTCTCTGGCAGATGAGTAGTTCTAGGAGAGGGAATCTTATATTCTGATTTCACAATCTGACTTATGAAATGCATCTATGAGGAGAAGACAATTGTTAAATAGTCCTCCTGTCTTGTGAATTGAATGTCAGGAGTGAGAAGGATACAGACACCTGTGTAGAATCAAAAGTCCTGCTGACATACTCTCTCTGTGATATCTGCAGTGAGGATAAACAAGGTGAGAGCAAGGCTTCTTCATCACCTCATTGACAGGCAAGGGTAAATGGAAGCCAGGGGTCACCAGAATGGGATTTGGTCTTTTCTCATTATTTACTGTTATTTCACCAATAACAGGGTTGTAGTATAAATGTTGGGAGATTTTGCACCCTCCTGCAAGGGAGGAGTCACCATTGTAAGAGATAATTGCTAGGCAGGTGAAATATTGAAGGGGCAGTAGGTCATGTGAGCATATTAAAGTCAATGACTTGAGCTTTCTGTGGGAGAAAAGGAGACTTGAGCAGAGGAGGTTTATTGGACAGGTGGATCCAGAGGTTTTGGACCCCTCTTTTGGGTTGCTCATGCTGGGTGATGGTTGTGTGGCTGTCATGTTGGCTGGTGCTGATCCAAGCATCTGGTGAAAACGAAAGCTGAGGTTTGGCCATCTCCCTTTTTTCTTTCCCTTTTGCTGTAGACATTGTTCGCAGCGACATTGCCCTGGATAAGCAGAAAGGCTGTAAGATCGCCCAGCATCCTGACATAATGTTGGAGCTACAGAGGGAAAAGGCAGCTCAGATGCACTTGGTTTTGTTAAAGGAGCAGTTTTCAAACACATACAGCAACCTCACATTAACAGGTAAGGCTGCAAGACCAGCTCTGGAGCCAGGAGCTGGGCTAGTTCTTCTAACTCATAGGTGTATTAAAACCCTCGGGTGCTTCACCTCTGTATGAATGGGCATCTCTCTGTCTGCCTCTGTTTCCTATAAAAATTACTGGGTGCTGGGAGGGAAAGGACCTGCAGGGTCTTGTGGTGGACTCATAAGGCCTCTGTGGCTGGCACCCACACAGACAGTCCAGATTTGGTGCCCCTGGACAGAACGTTTTCCACGGTGTGACCTAAGCAGAATACCATGGCACGTGAAGTGCTGGAGAAACCTCCCTGCTAACTGTTCACGTCGATGGGGCTGCAGCAATTACTAAATTTGGAGTCCTTTAAGCTGCAGCTGATTTTTTTTTTTCCTTTCCAGAGCATGCACTTTGTGTGAACCCTGTAAATATTAAAGAGCAAATATAAAGGGATAATGGCCCAGACAGAGATGAGAGGATACTCTTTTCCTGGCAACTGTTTGTATTATCCAGGGAAGAGAATCTCAAAGGATGGAGGAGACTGCCACATTTTGGATACACATTTAATGGCGGTTGTAAAGGACTGATGTCTTCAGGCAGTAAGTGGGCAGACGGATGGGATCCCAGCAGCCAGCAGTGTCCTTTCATATCTGTTCACCTTATCACTACAGCTGGATGAGCTGCAGACGATGGGAAGGAGGAAGAGACTAATAAATCAAACAAGATCCCCTTCTCCTCTTGCCGGGACCCTTTCCTGTGAAGGGCAGGGAGGCATCTGACTTTTATGTGAGGGAGGGCCCCATGCTCTGGCTGGGGAGGAGATGGTAAGCCCTCCCCTGCTGCTGGGCTGGGAGAGGCGAGTGAGTACTTTGCATTCTCCCCTCCCCTGTTGCCATCCCTAATTCAGTGCCCTGAAGACAGAATGGGTCTACATCCCCACCAGTGCAGCAGTGAGTTCTGGCTCTCCTGGGGGCACCATCTGTGCTGGACCTCTCGGGGACCCCACAGAGGTGGGATGGCAGTACCCGGGCTGGCAGTGGGCTCAGCCCAGGGAAATGGTGGGCATGAGTGTGTCTGAATCACTTCATTCCAGAAGGCACAGCATTTAAATTGGATCCTCAGAGCAGTTTCTCATTCTCTGTAACGTAATCCACTTGGCTGTTTATTCCCAGTACAACTGCTGGAATTAACATTGTCAGCTTTTCCCCTGACAACTTGCTTACTTTCCACTAAACAAACTTCCCTCGAGAAGAGAAGCTGCTCTCCCCTATCCTCCTTCCCTCACGGCTTCAAAAGCTCTCTGGCATTGCTCACATTTTTTACAGAACCTGCAGAGCAGAGGTGCTACCTGGTTATCAGCTCAGCTCTTAGCCTTTCCAAGTGTGTTTACAGGATAGTTCAGAGGGGTTTAGTTCTAACTGTCCAGTGGGGAGAGAGCAATTTCACTGGAATATTACCCAAGGAACTATTTTAATGTCCTTTAACTCTCTTTGAATGTGTGCAGAGCAACTTCATAATTGTTATGAAGTTTAATCTTTTATTTCATAGACATAGTCTGAGAACATGGACTCTAGACAGCTAAGCATAATATTTAACTGGAACTCTACTAACTTGTGTAAATATTTCCCTTCTCCGTGATGGATCTGGTGTTTGGGGTGGGCAGAGGGGATTGTACATCTGTTGCAGAAGGGCATTCCTTGCCTCCAAAATTCAATCAGGCAGAGTTTGCTTGAGGACTTCTTTTTGTTCTGCACAGTCCTTTAGTACAGTGCTGCAGGGAGTCCTCATGTTGCAAGGTGAGATACAGGAGCAAGGATCTAGACAAGGATCCTGCAGCACTTTAGCTGTACCAAAGAAATGCAAATGGAGTTCCTTGCATAAGTCATGTAAGAATAAAGGTGATTTATGATGGAATAGCTACTCTAGAAGTGCTTGGTAGGGATACCACTGTGAAAAATCTTTATTCCCATGCTACCACCACTACCACTGTAGTGACTTGGTTAAAAAGACCCTTCTCTTCCTCCTCCTGCCACATGTTAAAGTTATACGAACAACTTGAAAGAGCCTCCTTGAAGGATTAGGCCTCCCACACTGCTTGCAAATGTGGGCAAGTGATACTGCCATCAAACTTCTATGCAGGATCCTCATGGGTTTAAAAATGACAGCTCTTAAGAGTGCAGAGTGTGTGATCCTGCAGTCCCTATGGCACAGGTTTAAATTAGGGGCTTTTTCAAATCTATTCACCAGTTGCATATGTCTCCCAGTGTGCTCCTTATCTCAGCGATCAGGCAGGGTTGTGGTTTTGCACAGCGATTAAAGCTTCTCCCAACAGCAGGTACCTCCGAGGTAAGAGGGTGTCTTAAAATGAAATGTGTTTTTTTGTGCTAAGACACAACTGAGACTGAGTGAAACCAGGCAGTCTTTCTGGCTCTTGTTCCTCCCAGAACACATGTTAGACTTTGGCTTAGGCCACTTTGGTTTCTCCAGGCAAGTATGAGCTTTCCTCTGCTTCTGTCTGCAGGCTTCCCTTGCATCTTGCGTTTGCTTTCTGTATGTGATCTTTCTAAGCTTACCAAGCCTGTCTTACTGAGATGAGTGATAGTCTTTGATCTGTGACAGTACTATTTAAATGCTGTATAACATTTTGAGGCTTATTAATCTTTGCTGTTTCTCCCTTGGTGCTTGGAGATAGGTATCTCATTTCACAGATCATCATCTCTGATGCTCTCTGTAGTAGAGCAGGGATAGAGCGCATAGCATTTCCTGCTCTCCACTGGGAACTGGTTCTCTGAGCTCAGCCGATAGTGGCATAGGGAAGGAGGAGGAGAAATCTCTTTCCCTACAAACACTTCTTTGCTCCTTCCCAGCTGAGTTAGGTAAAGCAAGCAGTGATTCTTTTACGGCTTATGTAGGCTGGAGTAAAATAGGCAATCATCACAGCAGGCTCCCTCCTTTGTAGCTGTCGGGAGAAATGTCCAGGTGACAGGAAGGTGATTTTGAAGCCCTGGAGCTGAGGGGTGAATGTGTAGCACTGGGCTGGCAGCAGGTGAGGTGTGAGGAACTGCCCGGGGCAGTGGAGACACAGTGTTTTAGGGAGTGAGCTTGTCTGGAGTGGGGCAGCAGCAGGCAGAGCTTTGATAGGTTGAATCTGAATCCTCCATCTGTGGTGCCAGTTTGGGCTATGTTAATGTACTGCATTTGTACTTCAAGAGACAGGATATAGACAGGTTTCTGCACTGTAATTAAGCTGGTTAAAGCAAATGGAAGAAGAAATTGTCAGATCAATAGGTGTATGTGAAAAACTCTTCCCCCACCCCATATTTACATGAAGTGTTAAGTGTAAGTGAGCTTCCCAAGGTACAAGTACGAACCATAAATTTCCCTCTAGGAGCTCCCATCCCGAGGAAACAAATAGTGCCCCACTTCTTATTCTGAACAATGGAGAAATGTCCCTTCTTTCTCCTCTACCTTCTGTCTGAAGCTACAATGCAGGATTAGTTCACTGCATCAGGAGACTAGCGATGACAGCTCTCTGGGCTGTTCTATCACACACCTTTTTCACTGAAAAGCTGGTGAGGCAACTGCAGGGTGTGTGATGGGAACTCTCCATCCTGTCACATTATGAGACACAGCCTCTAAAGGCAGTGGTTAAGGGAGGAGACCTTCCCCACAGAGTACATGATGCTCCCAGTTGAACCTCTGTCTTCTTACCCTGCTGAGTGTTAGCAGGAGGTTTCTTCCAGATGCAATCCAAGAGACTTGGGGGAATTAAAATCAGGTGGGAGCTGCCGAAGAATGCATTTCACCACCTGTGTCCAACATTGCAGTCAGGTGGTTTACACTGACATCCCACTATTTCTGTTAAGATAACTTAAACTCTGCCATAACAGCAGCTGTGAGCTATGTCTGAGGCTTTCCTTGGAAAAGTCTGCCCTTTGAGATGTTAGCAGCCAGGCAGAGACCATCTCTGTCCAGGGTAAGTGGTATGGGTGTTTGAGGTGGTGGTGACAGAGCACACCAGCTCTTCTCAAGTGGGAATGCATAATGGCAGGATGAGTGAAGCAAAGCAGGGTGTGGAGTATCAGTGCATGCGGCTACCATAGAGCAGCCACGTGTAGGGCAGCACAAAGCAGGGATGAGGGCAGTTGTGTCTGCATGATAGGCTTGCAAGATGCTGCCCCACAGAATTATGTTTTTCTTATCTCCTCAAATACAGTGGGAGCCACAGTTGTGCTTGTTCCTAGGCAGAGAATCACACAACTCGACACAGGCACCTGCGACATTTGTGTTTCCTTCTACCTGTGAACCTCCCGCAGTGGTTTTGTGATTCCTCCTGAATGCCGTGGCTCCAGGAGATGGGGGTCCTGGAGCAGGACACATCCGCGGGGCCTGGGATCTGTCCCATCGGGCACTGGGTCAGGAGGGGACTGTGACTCAGTGCTGCCCTCACAGTGTGCAGTGAGCAGGGCATTGGACTGGTTGTGCTTTAGGTTCTGTACTGATGAGTAGAAAGTCTGCTTTCTAAACTCCTCTGCTTGCTTTTGCTGGAGTTTTACCCAGAGATACAGTTTTATCCCCAGTTACAGCCAACTCTACAGGTCTGGAGGGGGAAGGACCTTGTGAGATAGGACCTGGGAAGGTTTTTGCAGAGATGAGTGCAGCCCCCTTGCCTTTTTCACAGCTTGTTCAGGATCAGCAGTCTAAATGCCCTTTGCTCTGCACAGCAGTGATCAGTATCATAGCTGTTATACTGGGTGCTGCTCTGGGGTGGTCTGCACTGTGCTTGCTCTCCAGTTTTCCTTCAAGGAGAGTGCTCTCTGGGGCTGTGTAACAGGCCTGTGAGTGGCTTTTGCATCAGGCTGTCTGCATTTCTGTCCATTGTAGCCCCTTATGTTATACATGTTATCTATAGTATTGTGCAAAATAGATCTGAAAAGGACCTCAAGAGGGCATCTTCTAGCCTTTTCCGTGACAAAGCAGCTGTACCTGGTCTCCGCTTGGGAAAAGGTGTATAAGGAGAGGCTATATCTTTTATTTGACCAGCTGATACAGTTGGAAAAACAAACTCTGGGGGGCTCAAACCATTTGTCAGGGCTGAAGAAGAGAAAGCAGCATTTAAAGCTAGATACACAGTGAAAATGACTTCCTTGAGTTTGTCGCCTCAATTAGCACAACAGGAGGACAGGTGGAGAAGTTATGTCAGGAAGGAGAAGAGAATAATGTCATCAGCTCCTATGGGGAAAAAGAGGGAGGGGTGGTGAGAATTGTGGTGAAACACTTGGGGGGGTTCCTGGAAGGAAAGGACCAGGAAAACTAATATGTCATTAAAACAGTATCTGTACTGAACCCGTGGTTAATGAGGATGGTTTGCAGGTGTCTTGTGAGACCTGGGAATCAGAACTGAGGGGGATGGTGCTGGGGAAAGTAAAGGGTGGAAAACAATCTCTTGCAACTGAGTGTTTTTGTGTCATTATTAGTTGTTTATATGAGCTCATTCTCAAGCAAAGTGCATGTTTGCTCTTCCACACAGTGTTCTGAGGGAGTTTGTTGCATAGCTGCAATATGTTGTATTCCTGGGCACGTCTGTGTGAAGCCAGCAGGTTGTGGGGGCTCAGCAGCCAGGTATTGCCATTGCCTGGGTTGTGGAAGCACTGATTCAAATGATGTGGCTTTATCCTTGCTCTTAAATCTCCTGTGGTGGGAGTGATGTACCTTCCTTGAGCAGTCAGCCCTAGAGCATAATTATCTATATCATTATGGAGTTGGTGTTTTTCAAATGTAGCTTCAATTTAAGCCCATTAAGGCCTGTCCTCTCCCCATGGATGTGGAGAGCCGCTTACAGCACTCCTTTCCTCTTTGCAGAAATCTTTTACATACTTGAGGCTTGTTATCATGTTTCCCTGAAGACTTTTGTTCTCCACGCTGAACAACTGCCTTTCGTTTTCTCTTTCCTCATGGCCATGTTATTTTCAAGTTGAATGACACATGCGTGGTTGATTCTGCCTCTTGAGGTCCCTTTCAGCCCTCTTTAAAATTGTTTGTGGTTCTGTGTTTTGTTGGGGTCCCTTGGGCTCTCTCCACTTGGTGTGGGCTGTTTTTGAAGCACGTTGCCTTGAAACGAGCCCAGTATTGTAGCTGAGGCCCTTCTTGACTGAGAAGAGCAGCAGGGTTATTTCATGTACCTTGTGTGTGACAGTCCTGTCTCTATGCCCCTGTATAATCATGGATTTTTTGGTACAGTATCGCTTGCTCATGCCTGCGCTTTTGTGTGCTGTTTCCCAACCAGCTGTGTATACCCCTTATGGAATTTCATCTACACTGTATTTTCCTAATTTTCTAATTAAAATCTTACATGAAACTGGAGGTAAAGCCTTGTGAAAGTAAAGGAATAGAACATCTGTTGCCTGCGTCTCA
The DNA here is from genome assembly GCA_025447955.1 of Psilopsiagon aurifrons. NCBI lineage: Eukaryota > Metazoa > Chordata > Aves > Psittaciformes > Psittacidae > Psilopsiagon > Psilopsiagon aurifrons. Next base: position 41,496 of record JAOEHY010037769.1, on the reverse strand, counting down.
CATATGAGACCCTTTTGCTCTGCCAAAGGGAAGGCAGGTTGCCTTCACATGGCAGGGCTGTTGCTTCCAGCCCTTCCTTGCAGATGGGTTGTTTGATGATTTGTTTCAAAATTTTTCCAGGAATTGGAGCTCTGTTGCCTGGCCTGCAATTTCCTTGATTTTCCAACCTGTTGAATATAGCTGCTATATCTGCCTTTATCCAGTATTTTGAAACCTCATTTGTCTTCCCAAAATTCACAGAGATGGTTGCTGATGGAACTCAGGCCATTTGAAAACATCAAAATTCATTAATCTTCATTCTGCTCATGTGCTACTATACTAACATTTGTACTCTGCTATTTTAATCTCATTAACTTTGTGGTCTCAGTTATCGTTATCCTTTTTCCTCAAGTCTGAACCAACAAAAGCATTGAACTTTTCAGCTTTAACTCTGCGAGTTGTTGGCTATTGTGAAACTGTGTCCCAGTTTATACCTCTTTGCTTCCTGAGACAGCTGTGAGCCAAACCCTGGGGATCCCCTGCCTTCTCTTACCCTAATTAGTAGTTTTACAACTCGTGTGCTGACAGCATGTGTGTGTGTGAGAGAGGTCATGAAGGTGAATCTCTTTTTCAGGTGACACTCTCTACTCTGTTAAGCAACACTTTGGCTTTCTCATTATCTGATTTGGTTATTGCTTTTGTAGCTGTGGGGAACATGGCTTCTTACAAAAGTTCAGTATTTATTGAATTCAATTTACTGTCTGATTTAACTAGCCTCACAAGAAAAGACATTTTACAAACTGTGTATCTTAAAATAAGCAATTATACGTACATTGTAATATATAATGTCATTACCAGAACCAGCCAGTTCTGGGTACTGTATAGAGAATAAAGAAAGCACATAAACCTAACAGAAAACAGATTTTGGTGGAAGGGGGGAGGGTTGACACGCACTAACAGCTTTGGAAGGACTTGTGGCATGTTGAGTGGCATAAACCAATCTATTAACCTTTTCTCCCTGCTCAGGAGGTGATGAACTGTTTGGTCTGCCTCTTCCCACTGATGAAGTTATCAAATGTCTGCTCTTTACCACCAGTGATCCCTGCTGAGAGCAGTTTCTGTTGAACACTTGGCTCTTTCGCTCTGTCCCTCTTTCCTGGTGCTGTTCCTTTGTGCTCATCCACATCAGCCTGATGGAGTTTCCATTTCTCCTCCATGTGCTGCAAGCCGTGGAGGAGCCTGTGGTTTACCCTTGTCATACCCCCACAGTTACCTTCACTTATCTTGCTGCGTGTTTACAAGACACCATCTTTCCTGTACTCCCTTTTTATTCTGCACGAAACCTCACTTGCCAGCCCTTCAAGTTTTCTGAACCCTCAGACATTAGAGCACTGTTTTTGCTCTGCTCTTTCCCCCTTTTGTTCCTAATAAATACACTCTTTTGGACCTCCCTTGCCCATGGTGCTTTCCCCCTTCATGGTTTTTCCTGTTTTTTCTCCATTGATGGGAGCCAAACCTTGAGGACCCTCCTTCTTAGTTTTGTTCCTGTCTTCTTTCACAACTTTTTTTCTTGGTGCATTCCAGGAACTTGATTCAAGGCTGTGTCTGATGTCTTCCTTTCCCAGCAAATGTGTGGGCAGTTAAAGGTCCTTAATTACCAGTGGGTTCTGTGTTTCAGATGCTCCCAATAAGCCTGTGCTTCTGATCTCCCTGATTTTTGTAGCCTAAAGCAGACCCCCAGTGTGCCAGTGTCTGGGCTCCTTCCACTCTTATGTTACACAGAGGTTTTAATACCTGCACTTTATATTACTGAATTTCACCTCCTGCTTTTATGTCGGGCCCCAAGATCATCCAGACCTTCTTGTGTGCTGTTTGTCATCCTCTGCTGCACTGATAACTTTCCTCTTTGTCAGTATTGTGTTTAGTTCTGACACCCAACCCCTGCAGCTTGCTTTGCCTCTCACCATCAGATGAGAAACTCCCTCTCTCCCTGTGCTAATGTGATGCCTACAAGCAGCAGTCAAATCTAGTGGATTTTCCTCTTTCATAAACTGAAGAGACTTGGCTCCTTAAGCCTCACTTTGCCGAAGTCCTGCCATAGCTCCTCCTTTGTCCTGTGGGTGTGCAAGACAGACTTTTTCCATCCTGGAGATAGAGGCTCTATACTGTTTTCTAGTACGTGTATTATCTTGCGCTTGGCTGAATTAGAGCACGCTTGGTTGGATGGTGGCCATTTAACTGTACAAATTGGATCACAGGGTAAATGGGGCTGTTTTGTTGTTTACTAACCTATGTTTGTGCTATTTGCAAGCTGCCTCTAAGGATCTTGTATTTATATTTATCTTAATGATTGGTAAAAACACTGCATCCTGTGGGATGGGAAGCAGGCAACGGATATGTTTTTGTCTCATCAGCCACTTCTATCCATCTAGTTATGCAAAGTTATTTCTCTTAGCGCAAGTTCTTAAATCAAGCAGAAACATCGGTTAGACGGGGCTTGATTCTGTACAGCATATGTTGGCTGGTAATTAGCTGAAACATGAATATAATGAATCACTGGTAGATTCTCATATTGGCTTTTAATTACTCTGTCTAGATCTGCTGTCAGGCTGACTGGCTGTTGCTCCCTAGGTCAGCTAGTCCTGCTGAAGTGCAGGCATGGGGTTAGGACTCTCCTACCCTTCTAGAATTACTTGGCATTCCAAGATTTATTAAGAATTAGCATCAGTGGGTCAGAGATCTCCTTAGCGCACTTGAAGGTGTAAATTATCCAGGGTGGGTGATTTAACAGAGTTTATCTAAAGCAGATGTTATCTAATACACCTTTTGGTCATTAGTAAACCATAAAGTAAATCATTATCTTATGATGAGTTCATAATAATATCTTTTCCCCAAACACAGAGTGCATATATATTTTTGAGGTTACATTGGTAATTTTACTGTGTGCACAGAATAATGGATCTGTGTCTCTGTTCAAATTTCCTTTCTTTCATCTGTATTTAAATTCTTATTACTGACTCTGCAAGGCATGAGTCCTTCCATCACGCTTTTGAAATACTTATTTTTTGCACTTTGTAATTTGCTGTTGCTTGCTATTTCTTTAGCTTTGCAATCATGGCTTATATTGTTTTCTGTTATTCCTGTCTATGCCACAGCATAAGGATAGGTTTCCAGCCAAAATCCCCATCCAGCACAGTGGTGGAATATGCTGATTTTGGTCACCTAAACCACAAAAAAAAAAACCAGAGAAAAAAAAGATCTTTAGCTATTCCCTTGGATTCTTTAGTCCAGTATTTTCTTCCTAATAATTTTATTAGATGACTTTTCTCAGCCTGGAGAGCTTGAAGCACCTTATGTATGTATTTTTGACTGTGATTACAGTCCCACTAGCTTGTTTCAAATGCAGGCTTTGGGAAGGCAGCTGCTGATGTGCATGGATCAGGGAACTCCATGTCTGGTGAGTTCTCTGCATTTTTAAAGTATTTCCTAGCAAATTGTGACGTAGTAACAAGTTTTCCTGCAGTTGGAGGAGTATCACCAGCTTCAGCACTCCAGCCACCATCCTGATGCATTTGCTCCCCGTGAAAAATAACAGGATTGGCTATTTACATGCTGCCGGGAAGCTGTGAATGGAGGATGTGTGTCTGTGGCATGCAGGATACATCTTTGACAGACCTACACTTTGTGGCTGGGCTAACTTCTGGAGAAAATGGAGAAGAGAGGGAAGAGCTGTGGTTGGTAAGCCTGGCTTGGCAGGGAGCAATAGGGATAATCTCTGCAGCGGGACCCTGGCTCCTGCCTGCCCTGCACTGCTCCGTGGGGGCACTGCCTGCTGGTGGGAACGCAGTTTGGTTCCAAGGCTTGTTCTCCGGTTGCTCGCTCTAACCCCTTTTCCATCTGTCCATTCATTTGTTATTTACCACTTTCTCTTGCTCTGTTCTTCTTTAGCTATTTCCTGATGCTCCTGGCTCAGGAAGGGGCAGCTTATGGTGATCATGAGGGCAGCAGCAAATGCCACTGTACTGCTCTGCCAGCCTTCCTTGTCATGGGGACAGGACTGTGTGGCATACACAGTTAATTAAATCTTTGTAACATCTTTCTCCAACCTGAGAAAAGGGTCAAAATCCTGGAAACAAGAGTCTCTAGGAGTCCTCAATGCAGTACAGGCTCTGCTTTTCCAGAGGCTTGTACTGGGGATGGATGCACTGGGGTGGGATGGTAACGTGAGGGCCTGCGGATATGCAAGCTTTGTGCAGCTAAAAGTGGTGTGGGGAAGACTGAGGTTACAAGGTGTTCAAAAGAAATTTTGGATCTCTCTTTACTTCATTAAGTTTTAGATAGGGTTGCTGTGCCAAGAACCACAATGATTGACTTTCTTAGAGAAATTAAAAATTCCATGAATTTAAATAGTCCTTTTTTTGCATTTTTTTCTTTTTCCTGTTGAAAAGGTGGCAAAAGCAAAGGTTTCATTGGAGAAACTGAAACCAGCTCAAATATAATTCTATTAACTAATTAGGGGAACCCTGGAAGTGGGGCTGAGGCTCACAAGCCTTTTTTCCTGTCTTTGCTGGGGCACTCCAAGAATTGGATCACCTGGGGAAAGCATGTTTAAGAAATACCAGATGGTCTCTGCGATGCTCCAGCTGCGGACAATCACTCCCAGCCAGGCAATCTGCCTTGTTGTCGAAGCCCTCTAAAACTGTGCTGCCCATTTGTCATGCTTCTCCAATTGCAGCGCTCTGGATAGCTTCTTTTTTCCTTGTCTGGCTCTTCCTTTCCAGTTTTTATCACCCACCCCCTCCATGAGCTAATGTAGTAACATCCCTTCATTGCCTATAAATCCATTGAAGAGCCACATATAAAATATTACTTTGTTAGGGAAGATTGGGAAACATCTGTTTTTTACCCGTAAGAGTCGGTCTCTACTTGTCTTGTATGACGATGTGACTATTTATGTATTTGTAAAGTAAAAAGAAGGAGAGAAAGAAGGGGATCCTAGAAACAATTTGAGTGGAGCCTCTAAATGGAGGAAACTGATTCATCTCTGGGATTTGTTTGGATGCTAATGCCTCAGAGTGGGGGGGCACAGGGCAAGGAATTGCTTAAACGTCTGACAAAGTAATTGTTGTTCATCTAGAAGCTTTGTGATCTTGTACGTTCCTAGGTGCTCCCTGGCACATACCCAGGAAAGCTGTGGGTCTAAACCATTATGGATTATCTACTACATAGAACAGGAAACTGGGAACAGTGATAGTCCTCAGGTCAGTAGGAGGCTATAACCATAGGAGTGTACATGCATAGCAGCAAATGTGTGTTTCTATGGAGGTTTGCATTTAGGGTGGGTATGCCAGGGCATAATGCCTGAGCCTGCTGGCATGATCTGCCTCTCACCCAACCCTCTCAGTGCTACTGCCTTGCTGAGCAGTCTGCTTTTGCTCACACATATAGCACTTATGTCTCCATGCCCTTGCCTGATAAGGGTGTTGGTTTCTGTGATTACATGTGGGGCAAGAACTAGCTCCAGGTACCCCAAGGTAGCTATGGTGTAAGAGTTGGATGCTGGGTGCTTATCATGCCTGCCGTTGAGCATGACATGAGAGCTTGGGGGGATATGGGGCTTCTGGGATTGGTGTGGGAAGGCTGTCCCAAGGATCCAGCCAGGCTTGGGACACTTTGTTCATGGTGCTGATGTGAGCAGTGGAGTGAGATGCTCTGTCAGCTGTGCTGAGGTTGCAAGAACATGTCTGTGTGAGGGTGCTTGGGAGCAAACATGGAAGGGTGCTGCTTGGGGTGAGCTGGGTGGGCAGGGAGGCTGCACCTCCAGAAGGCTGCCTGTGATGCTGGGAATCTTGCATGCCAGGCAGCCACACTGCCAGTCTCTGGGCCCCTCAGCAGATGAATGTGGAAGAAGGAAAAGGTTTCAGTGCTTGCATGTAGGTGGTGGCAGGGTTTGCCCAGTGGCTCGTGCCACAGCTGCTTTCTGTGAACTGTGAGGCTTGTATACAGGAACAAATTGCCAGAGCTGCTACTGATGGATGCTATTCCATGCAGCTCTCCTGCTTTCATGTCTGGGTTCAGAGCTCTCAGCTTGCCTCTTTGCTGAACAAACATGAGATCCTGCCTTCCATTCTCCTCTCCTCAGGTTTGTGGGTTGCTGTGTTGGTTTGGACCCAGCTCACCCGCCTGAGGTGGGGATTTCCCTGGAGGGGGCTTCTTTCCTCCCTCTGCCAGCCAGCCTTGCACATCTCACATAGCCTCCATGATGGACAGCTGCCTGCTCTTCTCAGTCTGGCCAAAACCAAGCCCCATGTGTGTCTCCCCTGCTGAGCCCACTGATGCATTTCTGCGGGGCTGTGGCGCGCAGCTGTGTCATCCCTGCAGCCTCATAACATGCTCCTGCTGCTCCTTCTCCCCTTCTCCCACACACTAGCTGCTGACCCGCTGTCCCCTCCTGCCGTGTGGGAGCTCAGCCTGTTCTGGTGGTTATCTATCTGCCCTCACCGTAGCATCATGGCCCTTCCGCTTGGCTTTTGCAGCTTTTCCTCTTTCAAGATCCCTCTCATTCTCCTTCCCTTGGCGCCATGGCAGGCTCTTTTGCTAATCAGACCTTGAGTCCTCTTCCTGCTACACAGTTTGCTGGCCAGTTGGTGTTGAGCTCCAGTAAAAGCTTCCCAACCCCCCCACAACACCCACTTCTACCTGGTGCTGCTTCCCAGTAATGCTAGTGCCAAGCAAAAGGGTATTTTAAACTGGTAAGGTATTAAATAGATATTGTTGCTCTAACATCTGCTGTATCTTTGTTCTTTCTGTGCCAAAGCCTTTAGTTGTCTTGCATGACGCGTCAGGGTTTCCATGTAAAATCTGCTGCTTGGCTTTGGCAAGCTCCTGAAGCAGCAAGCCCTGAGTTTGAAAGTGGCACCAGATAGCTTTACAGGTGAACACGTGTGGTGATACTGGGTAAAAATGTGAATTTTACAGGACTAAAGAGCATAGGCTGAATTTGAGGTAGAAGCAGACAACGAAAAAAGAGTTGGAGATGTGGCAAATAGCTGGGTGGGCATGAGCCACATGAACAGAGCAGTAGCTGGGAGGACAGGTTCAAGCAGAGCTCTCTAAGGGTTGGTAAGCAGCTCTGATATTGGAAATCGCATTGGTGAGGCAGTGTTGGGGACTGTGTCCAGTTCTCTTGTCCATATTAACAGAGAATAGATGCTGTATAGTTGAAAAGATTCAGAAAAGAATGATAAATGTGACCAGATCTAGGAGATATGGAACTATAGACACAGTTTGAGTAAGATCATCTACTTAGGGGAAATTAAAAAATAACTTAATCATAATGTGCAAGTATCAACAAGGGAAAGAAAAAGTTCAGATCAAATAGCTTGAAATATTAGCAAAGAAAGGTACAAAGAGAAGCTATGATTTAAAGCCTAACGCAGGACAACCTCAGGCTAATAATGTGCAGATTTATAATGCTGAGCATAAAAGTTGGAATGTTTCTACCTAGGTATGATGTGGATTAACAGCCTCTGTCAGACTAAAAGCCAGACTCCTGCTGAAACTCTGCTGAAACTGTTTCAGACAGAAGTTATGGATTTTGTGTGGTAATTACCAGGTTAGATCCTCTAAGCCTTATCAAGCAGGATGTAAAACTATGTTATATTAATGGTCCTTTCATCCTTACAATCTAAATAAATATGTAACATGAGAGTTGTGCCTTCTAGAGAATAAGTGATGGCAGGAATTAATTGCCCCCTGAAACCAAACTGAATTTGTTAGCCTTTTGCTCGTAACTTGGTCAAATAGACCTTTTCCTCTGCTGGGGGCAAAGCTGAGCTCAGACCATGGGCTCCAGTTCTCTCCTGGTTAAGGGAGGAGTTTAATTTAGCCCTTGCCTAGGCTAGAACCTGAATGGCCTTCGTTGATGTGCTTTAGTACTAGAGGAAAGAACAAGTTTAGGTCAGAGTTTTTTTGGCCAGAGGTGGCTGAATTTGGGAAAGCTTAGCTGCTTATCCTTGCTATCAGCAACTCCAGGGAGAAGCTGATCGCAGACTGGGACAGCGGGATCAGTCTCTGTTCCCTGCCACCAAATCCTTCCGTGAAACGAGATCCAGAGACCAACCAGCTGAAATGAAAGAGCTCCCCAAGGGGGACCTATGTTTGATACAGTAGTCTTTATTTTCCTGCTTTATTTAAAAGCTTGCTCATTTCCCCCCAAAAAGAGATTTAGCAGATACTTCATTGAATAAATGTAGAGCTACTTCTGAACTTCAGTGTCCAAAAGTTCATTTATGATCTTGCTGTATATAAATTCCCAGATCTAGGGTTTTGACACAGAAATAGTCTTCATTTGATAGAATGTTACAAATTCAAGTTTCAGAAATTATCCTCTTGAGCCATCTCCGTGGTGTTTGGCACAACGACAAGTCATTAGTCAATCCTGAGACAGTCATCAAGCAGAGAAACAGCTTATTTTATATACTGTTTCTTAGAGAGTTAAATATTTCCACATATTCAGGCTCTGATTGGAGTCTTGGATCCTTTCCAAATGTTCAACCTGTAAAGATATTTGAGAACCCCAGGACTTCGTCTCTTTCCAAAAAATGATAGATTTCACTTGAATTTTCACAAATGGAAAACCACAACTCCCCATAGCTGCAAAGAAGCAGCTGTCATACCAGGTACAGAGTATGAGAAAACACTTTCTAAAGGCTTCAGGGACTTCCCATTATCTGGAAGTTTTTAGTGCTCTTAAAATCTGCGAAGAAAACAGCACTTTTTTTCCCGGCGCAGCGTTGCCTTGGATAATCGGCCGCACCTGTTTGGAAGCAGCGATTCACGTTGTTCCCTTACACAGACCCTTGCACGTGTTCCTGTTAATTTTTCCTAGAAACCTAATTGTCAACAGATCAGAACCCCTGCATTGCAGCTCTGTGCCATGTCCCAGATTGGTGTGTTTCTGCCATGGAAAGTCTGAGATCTGAGTGACTGAAACAATGTTAAAGTCTTGAAGTTGGGATCCTGGGGTGTGGGACAGAAGCAAAAAGTTATTGAAGAAATCAATGGCTCCAAATCGGAAACTCTGCTTTTGGTTGTTGTTTCTGCTCTTCTCCTCAAAAAGAAGGAGGAAATCTTCCACTTCAGAAACTGGGATAGGTTTTGGTAATGGGGTTTCCTTTCTGGAAGGGTTAATTTTTGGTGCAATTTCAGTGCAGACATATGTGATGAGAACTTGGGAAAAGAGGAGTTAAGTCATTAGGATGTAAATCATTGTTCTGCATTTCAAATAATAGCTGTCGGATAATTCTGATGTTGGGGCTTCTGCTTTTATTGGCTGAGAGGTTGCCAAAACATGTGTGTTGTTCTGAATTGGTAAATGATTCCTATTTATAGGACAGGTGTCTTCTGATGTCCTGAGTTCAGTCTGTTCTGTAATCCCAGATCCTGTTTCTGATCTATGTTTAATAATGTGTGACAGAAGAAGATAGGAACCTTGCAGACCAAATCAGGCTAGGAATGTTCTGAATTGAGCTCTACCCAGCTCTGTCAGCTTGTTATGCAGGGTATCTTTTCATAAGGGACTCGCCCTTCTAAAATTCATTTTTGGACTTCTTTTTCCTTTCTGAAACACGTATTGTTTTGGCTCTTTTACATGTAGCCCGAAGGCTGCTGAGTGTGCCAGCCTCCTTCTTTTGCACTGACTCAAGAGGAAAAACGTTTTCTTACATACATTATGGGTTTTTTTACACAGCTATCCTAATGCAGGAGCCGCAGTGAGGCAGAGCTACAGGGAGGGATGTGGTGGCAGAAGCAGAGCCAAGGTGTAGGTGACAGTAGTCGTGCAAGTAAACCCTTGGGTTTCCACCAACATCTAAATTAAACTGCTTTACAGCTATTGGTTTGGGTACATGGTGTCAAACAAAGGGCTGGATTAGCTGCAGTTATTTCTGACACTGTCAGAATGACCTTTTCCCATTATCCTGCAGTCTGGTGGTGGAAGTAAAGACAGACTGAGTTATCATGGTGCTGATGCTTCTGATCAAGCCATTATGCTGCATTTTTGAAAATAATTATTTAAAAGAGAAAAGCTTCCTCATGGCCTGAGATGAATGTAAAGGAGGTGTTTGATAAGAGGGAAGCAATAATAAGACCAAGCTCCTTCTCTACAGAGAAGTGCAGGCTTTGGAGCTGGGGGTTCAAAAGCGGCACAGGCTGTTGGGATGAAGAAGAGAAATGCAGGTTGACAGGCAGGGGAAGCTCTTGAGATGCATAATTCAAGGGAAGATGTGCAACTACAGTGCCAGGGACTGGGGTAGACAGAAGAAGTGGAACTTCCTGTTCTGCCTGCTGCCCCATCACCCTCTGGTCTGGCCTTTGCAGAGCCGGGGGCTGCCATGGTGTGTGTCCCATGGTACTGGGTAGCAGCAGCACTGAGGAGTCCCAGGCTAGCATGCTGCTGCAGGGTGGGTCAGCAGAGTGGTTTTGAGGAGCAGCTCGTCATCAGCTGAGCGCTAAGGGTACCATTGTGTCAGAAAAGGAACTGCGTCTGGGGGTGGTGGTGGAGGGGGCCATGAGAACTGGAAGGGAGGTTTGGCTCTTTTTCAAGCAGTTCCTGAAGCCAGATTAGTCCTCTTTGCCAGCTGGTGTGAGATGCTAGGTTTTTGTTATTTCTGGCTGCCCCACAGGACTGGGAGTAGCTCCGTGCCTCTTGTTTCTCTTTGTAAGGACAGGATAGTTCAGAAGCAGCACAAGCTTTGTGCTTCTACCCCAAAGAGATGCCAGAGTTGGTTTGCCTTCAGGTAGAAGGTGTAAGGAGAAGGACCCAGGCTGCCATGCTTGCCATTCACCAGTGATACTGCAAGCTTCCTCTGCTGGCTGCGTCTCCTGGGCTAGTCTGCTCTTCACATGACCATCTGCCCAGGTTTTCCTGTAGATGTCCTCTTGTCTATCACTGTCCAGCCAAACCTGGGGGACTCAAATGTCTCCTGGCCTTGCATGCTGCCGTGCGTGCGCAAAGACTGTGACTGAACTGCCTCGTGTCTGGGAAGCCCAGATGTGTCCACAGATGCAGGAATCCTGACAGGCAGCCAAACGTTTGGAAATGTAGGATATGCCCACATGCATAGGAGCCTTGAGCTGCTGCTTGTCTGGAAATCACTGATAGTTTTATGTGCAGGGGTTTGGCACTTGTGGGGAGTTTTGGATGGGACAACTGTACATGTGTTATGCAATTGCTTTTGGTACACTTGAAGGAAATGCAAGATCTTGAAGAGGGGTTGGTTTGTGTGTCTCAGCCTAGTGCATTCCTAGAGTTTAGGATTAGTTTTGTTGCACATGCCGACTGCTCTGTACAAACTTGCGTACCTTGGAAATCTCTGCCAGGCTGTCCCAGTCCTTTACATTCCCTTCCCGGATGGGGGTATTTTCCACCAGGAGCAATAGGAAGGCCTTCTGTGTTGTGGTTTTGCTTTTAGGCAAGGCCTTGTATTCATCTTGTGTCTAAAATTTCTTTTTGGGCCTGAGCTTTGTACTTCCTTGCTGGGCTCATCCATCCCCTTTCTGCACAGGCCCCAGCAGTCATCTGTACCCTCCCATTTCTCTCTGAGGCAGAGAAGAGCAGAGGGTACAGGACATGGTGGCTAATGTATGTTTGACATGCTGTTTGCTTCCATATGGGACATGGAAGGATTGTAACTTGAGTGTAAGCTGCTGTGTTTGCACTGTGGCTTTTCTGGACCAGGATCCCAGATTTTTGTGACAGGCTGGAGGGGAAGAAGACACAGGCCTAGACACAGGCAAAATGGAAGCAAATTCACTAGATTTTCTCTGTGGTACTTCTTCACTTCCCTTTTACAGGGCCATGGTATTCGGTCCTCACTCTGAAAGCTAAAATATGTTTTTCCATAGCCACTGTCATGTGCGATGCATAGTGGAGGTCTTCCACCTTTCCGGGACCTGTTGGGTGACAATTCCCTGAGTGTGGCCAGTGCAGAAGCTGCCTTGCTCCATGAGCCCCTCTTCTGGGGCGACTGAACTCCTGATACATTCCCTCCTCCTCCTTCTGGAAAACAGAGTCGTTCTGGCATTCACCCTTGTCCACACGCTCCCCCTAGTGAATTCCAGGGTTAAAAAATCATGTAGGCTTTCAGTAAGAGCTGCCTCGCTTAACGATTCCACCTCAGAACTGGGACCCTGTTGCTTCACTGGCTGCGTTGACAATATCACATTTGTCTTTTCTTCTTTTATTTAGCTTTTCCTACATTTTTCACACATTCTGTAGATTCTCCTGCATTCCAAGTGTCTTACATTTTCATGCCTCCTTTTATCTCTCTATTCATCTACCCCAGTATAGACAACAGAAATGCTAAGTCCACATAATCTGTAGAAAGCATGAACCGGGTTGTTAGACATTTTCCAAACATTACACTTCATGGAAATATTTTCCTGCAAGATGTAGAAATGAAACAGCTGTCTCCCACTCACTCCTGGGCTGTTCCTGTTCAGACTTTCCTGTTCTCTGAATTTACAGCACCATCCCTTGGACAAGTGACCGATGGCCAGCTTCAAGCAGCTGTATTTATGATATCCCAAGCAGTGGTGAACACGATGGTGTTTATATGCTAGTCAGATCGATCTGGTGGATTAATGTTCTGCAAGACCTGGTGCTAAGGTTTCCAGAGTCAGGAGTGTTTCATCAGCAAAATTGTCATGAGGAAATCTGGCACAAATCACAGCTGATGGCTCATTGCAGTGTGGGAGAAGCAGGGATGCTCCTCACTTGTGCATCCTCCTTCCTCCTACTTGTCCCTGTCCTTCTGGCTTTGTGCTTGGCCAAACGGTGAAATCCCTCCAGCTCCCGCAGAAGCTGAGTACCAGCATCAGTAATGAAAGGCGTAAGTGCCTTGTATAACCCAGCTTGCTGGAAAACAGTGGGCACCTGGCTTTTGCCCTTCTCTCCCTGCCTTGTTGGATGGCACCACCTCTGATCTGGCCTGAGCATGGGACGGCAGCCCAAAACCCTGCTGGGATACCTGCTTACATGGGCATAGTTCAGACTCCCCTTCCAATGTAATTGCTTATTCTGCTGGCATGTTGTCTAACTTCAGCACACAGCGGAAGAGGTATTGATTGCTGGAGGGTAATTATTTCTTGATTCTTATGGGATTTTACAGGAAGCTTAATGCATCAGTGGAGTTGTCTGAACTGGAATGGTAAATCACTAAAACCAAAAAAGTAACACCACACAGCAAAAATACGTGGGTGAAATAAGCAATTCTTCCACTTTCACATCAAGAAGTGAACACTGGGGTTTTTGGACAGAAGTGCGAACATCAGTGTTAGTATTAGCTAACAGAGAGTGGGCTCCTGAGTAGATGATCGAAGAGGAGACAAATAGCGAGATTCGTCTGTTACCGTCTCCAAACTGAGCAACTGCAAAAAGAGTAGAGAACAGAAATTGTTTGAAGATTCACTTCCCTTCAGTGTTTTTCTGGAACTGAGTGAGCAGATATTTGCAGGCTGTATTCCAAGCTGAGGTTATTTCTTCAGAGCATGTTTTGGCAAAGGACTTTTGGCTACAGCCCATCCTCAACCTGAATGACTAGGTGATAGCACGGGGAAGAAATCAGTTAACAGCAAATCATGGATCTAAGTTTCAGGCAGTTGTTGACTGTGCATCTGCTATTTCTTAAACTACTTTCCTTATAACTCCTCCATATTGTAATCCAATGCTTTTGGTTTTGACCTTGATAAGATAAGGTAGAACTACTCTTACCCTTAGATGCTGCCTCATGGAAAGTGTGGTACCAGTGTTCATCAGCAGGAAGGGTGATTTGCCCCCTGGGGGGATTGAATCATTGCAGAGGTGCCTGGGCAATCTCTCAGCATGTGCCACCCAAGTGTGCATAGGGATCTTGTAGTTTGGTTGCTACTCTAGCACATGTGCTGATGAGTCACACATGTAGCTGGGGAATACCAAAAACTTCAAATGAGAGCACATCTGGATATGCACAGATCACATCTGGAGCACGAGGTCTGCTGCATGTATGCAGCATCCCTCTATTGTGCGTGCAATGAACTGCTTTCTATTCTTTCTGTACTCTATGGGCGAACCCTTATCATATTTACATAAAATAATATTTGGGAATCACCTTCCCTCTGCCTCCATGGCCAGACTTTGCATGTCTGTCAGTGTGAGCAGCAGGGTTGTTGCACTGAAGAATGAGCTGTGTCAGGACTCGGTGCGATTGCTCCAAGGTTGAGCAACTGCATTGCCTGTGTGTTGGCCAGCACTTGGGTGTTCAGTGGCTTCTCTGAGAAATGTTTCTCAGTGTGTTTTGCTGGGTAGTCTGGAGGCCCTTTTGTATTTTTGCCAAGTGCTGGCCTTTTGTATCATTTTTCCAGGCGTGATGCAGCACTTGGCACAGCAGCTCTCCAGGCTTTGCCCTTGTAAAGACTTCAGAGTTACTCCCTGGCATTCGACTGCCCTGGAAAGGGGATTTGAAGGTTGCCCACTCTATTGTTGTGAATGTGGACAACACAAGGGAGTTAATCAGGGTATGTGCCATGACCAAATTCTTCAAAATGTGCTATTCATATGTACTTCGAGCATTTTCCATCCCTCTTCTCTGCTTTGGAGTCTCTTGACTTCTAAGAGTGGAAAGAATGTGCAATACCTCCTTCTGAACTGTGTTTGGCTATACAGGATGATGACTATGGCTTCTTGTACACCTGGTCACTTATCTGGAGCTATTTTGGGGATTTATGTTGTTCTTTGTGCACAAATAGACAGTATTTGTTAGTGCACTGTGTACATTGATATCCCTCGTCTTGACAAGAGGGCAACTAGATTTTTCAGCACTTGCTGCTGGTAGTTGTGTTGTTGCCATGCTCCTGCTACCTTGGTACGAGCTGGAGAGCACTCTCCCACAGCCACTGTGGGCAGAAGAAGGGAGAGGTTTGGCTGAGCACCTCATGGTGTCTGGGGATGAGCATCCAGCTAAGCTGGGCCTTAAGTCCTAGGTGCTTGAAACAAGATAGGTAACACTTTCATTTGCACATTATTTGCAAAGTGATCATGTCTGAAAATAGACACAGATTGGTTTTGAATAAAGAGAGGAAAAGAAAATAATTTTCTAAGCTTACAGGTAGAGATAAGAAAAACCCAGGAGAGGCAGCAGAGCTCTGGAAACTCTCTGGAAGCAAATGTCCTATGCATTCAGCACAGCTCAGATTTGCAAGTGTTGGGGCTGGTTTGACTGGGGATCAAAGAAATCCTTGCAAGGAGATGACAGAAAAGACAGATTCTATGCTGGGATTCAAATACCTTACTGGGTTTAAACAAAACCACTGTCAACCGATATTTCAGAAGATTTTTCAGAGCTTCCCTGCTCTTACACTAACTTTGTAAAAGAAAAGGGGGAAAAAAATGAAAGGTACAAGTATATTACTGAATTAAAACAAATATTTCACTATTCTTTTTTCGAAGCATTTAGGAACATTACTTTCAATTGATTGCTTCCTATACAACAAAAAAATGCCCTTCCCTCTGTGTCTGTTTCATGATGGGAAAGTTTGTAAGTCACCTTATCTCTGTAGGTATCAGAAACATGACATATGGCACTGCCTTAATGTCCTTTTTTTTTGTGCAATTTCCTGGATTGCCTGCAATGTCTTTGTTGAAGCAAAGCATATTCAACTGAGAGAGAGACTTGCAAGAGGCCTAAATTAATCTTTTCTCCTGAGCTTTGCAAAATAGGTTAAATCAACCCACAGTACTCATGGATGTTATAAGCTCAGACTTGCACATAAAATGTGAAGCTACCGAATTAAGACATAAGTGCTGTTCGTTGTTTCAACAGCTTATTTTAATTATCTCTTTTTTTTTCTCTTCAATTTTTGCCAGCAGAGATTATCAGAAAATTGAAAAGGAGTTTAATATTTCAATATCTGTATTACTGTTTGTGCAAGTCTCAAAATTTCTTCAACAGCCAAAAAATGTGAAGGGAGAGCTGATCTTTAGAATATATAACACAAGGCACATTAACTTGCTGGGAGCTTGGGCACAAGAGCTGTTCTTTGGTACACACAGGCAATCCCCGATTCCCCTGTTTCTTGGTGAACATTTGCTTGTTCCCAATGCTTAGTCTGCTATACCTGATGAATTTAAAGTCTTTTGAAAATGCTGGCTTCGCCAGACATTTCAATGCATGAAGATGCTCCAGCTTTTGAGTCTTGATACTAGCACTTTACCTCAAACATTTCCCATCCTCTGCCAAGCTCATTTAGGGACGTTCACAAGCTAACCTTGTGCCACTGTCACACTTGTACTGATGGTACTGCCTGTGTGACTTGATGTTGCTGCTGCAAGGCAACCAAGAAGCATTGGAGGAAACATTCAAGGAGATACATATTTAAATATATATTTCCATCAGAACAAAAATAGGAATGTATAGCATATTCCTTAAAATCAAATGTTAATGCTCAGGTCAGCTGAGTAGACACTCTGTGCCTCCAGCTTAAGCCTAGTTGGGAACTAGAATTGCTACAGAAATTACTTTACATGTTGGGATATTCAGCCCATATATGTAATCTTTAGGGGACTCGCGTCCCATGAAGAGTCAGCCAGACCTCTGTGATTCTCCAGATCAAACCCCCAACTCTTCTGAACCTCAGCACCATGGGCTGGAGCTCCAGATCTGCCCTCAGAAGTGGCCTGTGATGTACAGTGTGTTGAGAAACAAAAGCCACTTCCTGTGAGTGGGAATCAAACAGAAGGGCTTTTTATTTAGGCGGCAGCTCTCCCACTGCAAAAAAAAGTGGTGTTAGCTGGTCATGAGGCTGAAAACAGTCCTGGAGAAGTCCAGGAGCAGATATCTGCACAGACATGCCAAGGTCATCTTCCTAGCTAGCTCTAAGGCCTTGGACAAACTGGGCAGTGCATCATCACTGCCTCTGAATGAGTAGCTCTGGTTTCAGAAAGGGGCCTCCAGGGCTGGTGCAAGACAAATGAGTGCCTCCTTTTCCTCCTCTCCCCCCAGAACTGCATGTATCCATGTGATTTATGTGACACCGGATTTCAGCTCATGTTTACTCTGCGGAGAGCCTGATGACTTCTCTGTTTGCCTTCGTGCTTGCCTTAGCACATTGTTCTTGCTGCTAACCTTCATGCTGGCAGTGGTTTTATTTGGAAAGTAGCAGGGGGGTGGCTGTGAAGAAGACAGTGATGAGGAAGAGGTGTCATGCTGTGCAGAGCTGATGCTGCCGGCTGGGCTTCCTGACCTTGGGCAGGCAATTCCCACCTGTGCTGTGCTGCTCAATGGGAAGCCCAGAGACAGAGAAGTGTGTTAATGGGTCAGGAACCAAAGAGGTTGGAGATGTTAAGAGCATTTCTGCAGGGGCTGGAGAAAGGTAAAAATCTGCCTCCCCCATCAAGCTGCTGCCACCTGTGAGAGGAAACTGATAACTTGGGTTGAAGCAAAATGAAAGCTGAGGAAGTTGAAAGCAGCTCTTTGGATGATGTGGGACAAAATCACTGCTCCGTGAAAGCTTAATTGCCTGTAAGTAAAGTGTGTGGTTCTGCAAACAGGGAAGAAGGAAGCACAAGGAGTTTCCAGAAGTTCATTCCCACCGGTTTGGTTTTTTCTGGGTCTTTAAGGAACACAGAGCAGGAAAAATAGCTGGGTCTTCCATGAGCCTGTGTGGATCTGCGATTTCCACCAAAGCTGGGAGGAATTCTCCATCTCCCAGCGGATGGAAGAGATTTCTGTGTGAGGGGGGCTTGCGCGGGCTCTGCTGCTGAAGACACATCTTGAAGTAATATGCGGCTCTTGATGACACCTCCTCAACACTTAGTAAATTCGACCTCTTCTTTCATGTGCCATTACACTGCTGCACATGGCTGAGCAGACAGCTAGCATGTCGAATCCGAATGATATGTTTTCAGGCAAAGGAACATGTGCTCTTCCAAATTAAATGGTGATGCTACCACCGGCTGGCTCTACTTCCCATCACCTGGGAGGTGGGAGGTCAGTTGACAGGAGATCTCATTCCCTGTCATCCAAGAGAATTGCCATCCCTCACACAAAGGAGAGTTTGGTTTGGTTTAGAGTCCTTGTGCATGCTGAGCAGCACAGGTGCTGCAGCCTTCCTAGAAGCACTTGGCCTTAAGTACAATGTACTCGTCCTCAGTGGTGTTAAACAGCTTTTATAAACACTGCCTGAAAGTGCTCTGATTATATGTGACCTTCCCCCTCTGAATAGTGTCATCTCATTAATCTGTTAGGTGAATAATTCTGTTTTGGGAACAGAACAAATATAGAAATTACAAATAAAGCGCATTTAATATGTTCAAAAAACTTTGTCTTAATATAACTCCAATCATTTGCCATTCATTTTTTCTTGTTTTGCTGAGTATTTGTGTGCCAACCTTGGAAACGGGCTGGTAATTTGGTCCTCCTTAATTTTGGCACCTGTAGTTATTTTAGAACTACAGTCTGCTTTTTGTGGCTTTACTGCTCTGTAATTCAATACCCTTTTAGGACCTTAATGCTGCCATTAGTAGCAAATTGGTCTCTATTCTGAATAAAACACTTTATTACTTTTTTTTTTTTTTGATTTTTATTAGAGAATGGTTGCCCAACAACTGCTGGGAATGAATTTCCTAGGAGGTTCAGGGGCAGTGCCTGAAATCCCTTTTCCGTAATTGCTGGTTTTAGCAGGAAAGCCCAAATTACTCTGAGGATCTTCAGAGTGCAGATGGTTCATTCTGGGCTTTAGGTATCCAGGTTGACAGCTGAGGTAGCATCTTCTTATGAGCCCCTTTCTGTACCCCCAAGTAATGCACTTCATTACCTAATCTGTGCACAACTGAGGGCTCAAAGTCCTGGGTATGCTTTCTCCACTGACACGTTTTTCGGTTTTTCTTTTTGAGTTAGCTTTCTTTTGTTGTTTGTTTGTTTGTTTGTTTATTGTTTTTTGTTTGGTTTGGATTAGTTTTTGGTTTTTTTCCCTGTAAAGTTACTGAAATTTGAAATCCTTCATCCATTTTGTGGATGCTTTATAAGTATATCTTCTCTGGTTTTTTCTTTCTCTGTGCTTGTGTTAGCAGGTGGAGGATGAGGGCTGGAAATGGGATTGCAAAGGGAGAAGGGGATAGAGTCTGAGCCCTTTGTCTCAGCAACACTCAGGCTCATCAAAGTGGTGGTTTTCACCCATGGATGGGATTGCTTCCAGGACTTTGTGGAGCACCAGCCACCTCAGCTGCCGTCTTGTCGGGGTAGGGAATACAGGGGTGCCTTACCAGAACTGGTCTGATCCATGTACCTAGGATTTTAGGGTGCTGGAGGAGGGAGCTTGGTCTTTCTGCTGTGTTTTGGAAGGAGCTGCCTAGTTCTCCTGCATCTTCCATGCTGGTCTTGGCACCCGTATTTCCTGGGCCAGCTCTGCACTAGGGCCAGGAGAAGGTGCTCAGCCATTCAGTCTCTGTTTCCTTAGAGAAAGGCACTAGTGCAGAAGGTTGGTAGGAATGCCTTCTGCCACCAGTGCCGAAGGGTGCTTCCCAGCCCCGCTCTGTCCCAGCAATGGTCTCCCTAAGCCCCTCTGTCTCAGGACAATAGGATGAGCTGGGAGCAAGAAAATCCAGGGAGGCTCCCCCGTCCCTTGATCTGTGCACCACTTGCTCATAGTTTTGTAGATCTCTAATGCACACCAAAAATTAAGTCTTGTTCAAGCAGACATCTGACTATGAGAATGAGCGTGCAATGCCTGCCTATGTCAGAGTGCTGCCGAGTGCCTCTAGCACAGGAAAGAGCTCAGACCTGCTAAGTTCCAGCATCTTTGGCTGTTTAGAGGGGAGGAAAAAAAGACCTAAACACCATGTGTACTGAAGTGCCTGCTATGTAATTACTGCTCCAGCCTTCTGCTGCCAGCAGTTGTTCTCTTTGCTGAAGAGACTGAGGTCAATGCTGCTCCTTTAAGGACCTGAGTTAAGGTTCTGCTGCGAATGTTCCAGGGTAGTCCAGTGTATTTGTGTCATTTCATTTCCGTTTCTTTTGTTTCTGTAATGAAAGGTAATCCTAGACAATGTATCCAAAATTTTCTCTGTAAAGCTGTAGAGATCAGTTATACAAAAGTTAGAAAATACCCAGGCCCTTGCGACCTTAATTCAGTTCCCTTGCATATATGCATTACAAGAGTATGTGATCATGTAATTAAAAACTATTGGCTTGGCAGGACCTTGGCTTACTCCTTGCACAGAATAAGATAGAGGACTGCAAGAACAGAGAGAATGTTTACTTGTAGTTAAGGCACGGGTGAGGGATGTGGGAGAACTGGATCCTAACCCTGGCGCTGTCACAGGATTCCTGTATGATGCTGGGCAGAGCTGATCCCCTTGCAGCCACGGAGGGTGTTGAACTCCATTATCAGCAGCTCGTCTGCTCTAGCTTTTTGAATATTCAACTTTCCAGCCTCAAACCAATCTGGTAGCACTGGTTATTTGTATAAGATACGAATCTGAATAAACATATGCACAGACAATTATAGGGAAAGCATGAAAGCCTCTTATCAGGGTTTTTATCCCAGATTATTTCCTTCTGTAGCCACTCCAGGACCCATGAATGAAGCTGGCTGTTTTCATGTTAGAGCTCTGAAGCTTTAAGGGCTCTCTGTGTCCAATTAAACAGTAGCATATCTCTTGAATATTAACACATTAAAAGCAATATACTTCCAGCAAAGAAATCTGATCCTAATTGGCCCCGGAATATTGTATTTTCCAAACTGAGCTGTGAACCGTTAAGCTTCCTTTTTTAAGACTAAGCAAACATTACATTCTTGGGGTAAATCGGCCCAAGGAATGGGGAAAAATAGACTCTCAGACTGTAGCTGTCAGTCTTCCATTTTTCTAGTGTTTTACCAAGAAACAAGCACAGGAACTAATTGACTTCTATCCCCTTCTCTCCTTTGTTTTTTTCCCCTTAACATAGTGACTCAAATTAAAACAAAGATAAAATTCCGGGGGAAGCTGGCATTAATCAGGGTTTGGATGAAATTAAATTAAGTGCTTTTTATTGAACTCAGCAGTATTAGTTATTAAAACCAGAAGGACTTTCCCAACTAGTGTAAAAAAGCAAACAATGACTCATACTGTGGCATAGATTTTATTGGGAAATTAAAACACTCATTTTCTCATATTTTTTCCATTTTTCTTTTTCTTTTTCTTCACTAACTTCAGACAAACACATGTAAACAACTGTTGGTGAGTCTGTGCTCATAGCCCGAAGCCACGCTATTGTTACTGGCACTGGGGCTGGCTCTGCCATGGGTGGCACTTGATGCTGGCAGAGTGAAATTGCTTATAAAGAAACAGGGCTTCCACAGGTCTCCTGTGCCTTTATTTGCAAGTCACAATTTGACATTAATATCAGGACAAGTCCTGTGTGGTGCTGAGCTGGCACCGGGTAGAGCTCAATACTTCAGGCATCAAGACTCCGTGAGGGGCTTTCAAAGGCAGAACAAAGATGCCTGTCCTAACTTTCCAGTGTCTTTCCCACCCACAGTCAGACATGCTCTCACTCTCTTCTCTTGCATGACACTTACTCTTCTAGAGCCCGTTCAGCTCATCTCTGCTGCACCCATGATCAGGAGTATGAATACCCTATTTATGACATACAGTTCCAAGTCCTGTTATTAAGCCTTGAGAAAGGGATGAACCTCAGTTTTTCACATCCAAAGGTGGTGATTTCCCTCAGATCACCTGCTCTGCTCCAAGGAAGGTCAGAGAGATGTGGCTGAGCTGATGCTGTGGCACAACAGTGGTCCAGGGAAACTGTGCTGGTGTGTGGTTCTGGGGAATAGGGACCATGCTGGAGCTTGGCTGGCACTGCCAAGGGTGCAGAAAACAAGGCCCTTACAAAAACATCCATGAGTGTGGAGCTTGTGTGGAGCTGTGGTACAAAAATTGTTTAGGGAAAAATTTGGAGAGTACGCAGATAATCCAGTCTCTGCACCAAAACAGCCATCTTCAACAGCCCATAGAGGATGAGTTGTGTCCTGGCAGAAGGGAGCACAAGCAGCATGATCCTTCTTCTCTAAGAACAGAAGACCTGGGTAATTATAAACTGATCATTTTAACTTTGACAAAGAGGAAGATACTGGAAAAAATTATGAATCAATTTAAAAATCATTTTTAGGCTAATAAGATGACAAGAAACATTGGTCCTATCTAGATCAGTCAAGAACAAATTTGTTTTCTCTTTTCACATCCATTGATCTGGGAAGGTAATGGTAGCTGTGATATATTTTTGACTTTGAGGCAGTGTTTATCTCAAAAGCAAACCAAGGAGACTGAAAACATTCAAAAATAGGTGAAAAAATATATTCCAACAATAATTACAGCTAGTTCTCAGTCCAGCTGGGAAGAGAAATCATGTAGGAAGCCTTAAGGGCCAAGTCCAGTGTTATTCAATAGTTTAATTAACTTATTTTATTCCTTCCATTCAGATTCAATTTAGAGGGGTTTCAAACAAGCACATTTCCGTTGTTGATTCCCTGTGGCATGTAAGCGTTTGTTAATGAAGACAGCTGAGAAGAAGGGAGATCAGTGGGTGAGAGCTTGCAGCCTTCCCCACCATCAGAGTGAGTGTGATGTGAGATGCTGCAGTCACTGACCTGTACCAGTATGGCTTTAACCCTTCTACCACCCCTCGCACAGGTATAACCTATGGAAAAGGCTTGGAGATGAAGAAAACAGCATAAACTGAGAGCTCTTGACCAGCCAGCTCAAATTGCTTTACAGATATTATTAAAGCTTTGAATTCGAGGCAGCTGGACTGATGCACTGGAAAATCTGGCTGTAGTTTGGTTGAAAAAAATGTTTCCCTTAGGTGTTGGGCAGGTTTACATTACCGATGCAGTGGCACTATGTTAGCTGTTACAACACATCTGGTGCAGGGCATGCCTGGGAGAGTGAGGGTCAGCTACGAGTTTGGCTTTTGTGGGCAATGAAGGATTCTTTCCTTGTTGTTTTGAGCTATTTATGGCCACTTCAAATAGAAACTGCTGTTAGCTAAGCAAGGACTAAACAGAGGAGTCTTGCTATGTCTTGTTGTAGAGGAGTGCGCCTGGCAAAAAGCCATCTTTGTGCATCTGCCTGCTCTGAGGTGGTGTGTACTTGTGTGTCCTAAGCGCACATGAAGGAGGAAAATGTTTAAGAATCCACACGGCATAGGATCATGGGGCACCTTGCGTCTGGATTTTGTTTGAGGGAATTAAGATCTGATCCTTAGCTGGAATATGAATCAGATCTGATTGAGTCTGTGTTAACTAAAAGAGGTTGTGTGGTGTGTATGAGCCGGAGCTCCATCTAATGTGGAAAAGTTTGATCCAGAGCTCTGTTTAATTTAATACTTGACTATTCTACCTATTTTAGTTCTGACTCAAGGCTCAGCATTCTTTCTCACTGGCGGTTGTTTGTATTAGCAAAGGACCTGTGTGGAACCAGAGGAGAACCTTCATGCACCTAAACCTCAGCAAGTCCATAATATTTTATCTCTGTTGCTAGAGGGACTGGAAGAATTTTCCCTTCACACTGCTGCCATGATGGGGGGGAATTACTATCCTGCAACATCCCATCAAATCCCCAAATGCATTCATAGCACTAGGTTAGTAATCCATAGTTTCACAAGGTTTAAAACTCCTAATATACTTCAGATATTTTACGTGCTTCAGTAAGTATACTGTGCTATGTTAAGGAAAACTGCCATGATTAGTTTTAGTACCTTTTGATATCTAAATAAGCACTGGCTCAATAAGAATATCTATATCAAAGCAAACATTTTCAGAGTAGTTCAAAGAAATACAATTTAATGTCCTTAATATTGCTGCCTTTAAAAGGAAACTTCTCTCATTACAGTCAATATCGGCTTTTAAGGTCAGTAGGCACTAATACAAAAAGCCTTGTCTGTCTTGCGTAATAGCATTGGACAAAAAATCTTATTCAGAAATTCCTACTTAAAACTCACAACTTCTGTTTAAACCAGAGTTAAACCAGAGCAGATTTTAATAAATTCTCTAATCTTGCCTTAAAAAGATAACATGTGATGGAGAATCCTCCACAATGTAGATAAATTGCTCCAATGATTAACTGCCTTCATTGTATGTATGTATAAAAAGTAGGCTTATTTCTAGTACATACATTTGTCTTGCTTCATTCTGTCTCCAAAATTGCCCTGGCTTTGATAAATTAAAGTGTAACTTATAATTAAAAAAGAAAAGAAAATCTTTTTAATGTATTCCGGTGCTTAAGAGGTGATTGACGTGCTATCTGTCACTCGAGCAAATTGAACAGCTTCAAGTTCTTTGGTATCTCACTGTGGAGCTGTTATGCCAGCATTTCTAGGAGCAAAGCCATCTTCCATTCATCTGCAAATTTCCCCTTGCTACAGCCAAATTGAAAGCCCTTATTTCCCACCCCAAGGAAATAAATGAATAAGAGAAAGTAAGAATTATTTTTCTTTCTAAATTAAATCTACAAATATTTAATCTGTAGGTGTTTTTCTTTGGGTTTTTTTTTTTTTTTTTTTTTTGGTGGAAACCTGATATTTGCCATGGGGTTGTGGGCTCATGTATAGAAAATGTCAACTTTCAGGTGTTGGGCTTCCTGGGTTTGTATCCACAGAGCCCCATTTGGTGCTTCATTGCCACTTGTGCCAGGGGACCATGGTGTATGCACAGCACCCTCAACCATGGGGCTCCATGTGCCCTGTTGGTTAAATCCTTTTTTGCAAGTTTGAGAAATGGCTCAGGACTGATGAGCAGTCCAATCCCTTGGGAAGGTTCAATGGTGAAAAAATGAGGCTGGAAATTGTGCAGGGGCGAGCGGGTGGTGGGAGGAAGGGGGATGTGCAAAGCTCAGAGCAGTCCAGATAAAAAACAATAACAAAAAGTAATGTCCAGCTACAAAATTACACCTTTGCTCAGCCTACACATTTCCACCTCCACCTCCCCCCTCCATTCTTCACCACTCCCATAGTCACATTTTTTCTCGCATAAACAAGATTAACCTTAATAACACAGCCCTGTTACAGACAGCATTGCAGCAGGCTCTCTTGGGAGGCGCTCTGTGAAGCCAAGAAATTGTTGCTCAGGATGAGCACCCTGGACCCAATTTCGTCATCTGTGGTACTGTAATTAGTCTTCATGATGATGACAGAATATGCTTGGTACCAAATCACATACATATTTGAGCTGTAAGTAGCCAGGCACTTGAACCAATGCATTGCCCAGGGTTTCAGGTTTTATTATGACCATGGATTTCCAGTGTGGTTGTAGGCAGAGTCCTCAACCTTTCTAGCACCACAGAAAAATTCTTCTGGACCCCCAAAAAACTGGCCTGACTCGCAGTGCCATCTTCCCCCTCTCTGCTGTCATCCTTCAAATAGAAGTTGCACTGGAAGTCCTCATTAATGGGACCTTTTCCCAAAGAACTGTCTTAAAGCAATAAAGAGTGATGGCGAGTCTCATTCAGGTGTTTACCTTCACCCTTCCCTTCCCCTGGGGACTGCTTCTCCCTCCTTTGGAGGGATACCCTGCTTGAGCCTGGATAGGATTGCTGTGGAATTGCAAGTGCAACACCTACAGCTCGGTGCTCATTGCTGATGATGGATTTCTCCCTGCTCATTCATCTCAAGAGTCCAGGGAATCCATCCAGCCTTGTGCCACCCTCAGTGACCTTCTGGTTGTGAGCTCCCCTGCTTAATTACCTAGGGCAGGAGGGAAGCCAGCACTGCCTGTGCGAGATGATATTTCCACCTTGTGATCTCCTGGTGCTGCTGTTCACTCTGCGGTGAGGAGCAGTGACCAAAGCTCCCCTATCCTGCCTGGTTCTGTCAGCCCCTGTTGTTGCACCTCTGTTGCTGGTGCTGCGGCTGGAGACATTCCTCTGGCTCATCTGACGCAGAGCAAGGCTCTGATGTGGGAACCTTCTTAAGCTGCTTCATACACATGCCAAGAATTAATTTGGGGTTTTGCTGCAGCCTTATCTTTTTGCCTCAATCATCTACTGGCTCTACAGGCTCTCTGGCAGGCTTCCTCCTTTTGATGTGTTTGAATAAAAGCTTTTATTAGTTTTTAAGGCTTTAGTAAGTTGTTTCTTAAAGCCTTTTTGACTTGTTTTATTATGCTCTTATGTTTAATTTGCCAGACTTTATGCTTTTTCTGTGGCTTTTATTATTTTTTTTAGACAGTATGCATGGAGCTCAGAGGAAAAAGAGCCTGATCCTTGCCCTGCAATAAGGTGGTTCTTGGAAATTTGTTTCCCATACAAATGTCCCAAGCTGCCCTTCCTTCTCTGTGATCAAAGAGCCTGTATCTAGAAATCTTTTTTGACAAGTGCTGTGGAATCTCTTTCATTTCTATCCTCAACCCGGGACCCCAGTGCAGGAAAATGCACAATTAAAATAGACCCCAGTGTCACCACAGTGGGTGCAGAAATGCATCCTGAGTATAGCAATGTGGCATGCCATAGCTGCAGCCTTGGCCTGCTTTCTCCATGCTGAACGCTGACCAGGAGGGTGATTTAGTGCAGCTCCAGGACTCCACAAACAAACCCTCAGTTGTTACTTGTGTTGGGCCGGACAGATCAGCTGTGTGTTCTTCTGATGCTATCAGAGGCGCATTAACCTTTCAGGAAACCTCCAGAAAAACACGCGTACTGGACACCACTTACACTGACACCATGAAACCAGGAGCTGCTGCGGCTACGGATGTGTTGCCCTGCAGTGTCCTGCTGACCCCTGTTGCGGTGCAGGAGCAGACAGGCTCCTGGCTGACAGCAAGCAGTGCTGCTATCTCCACCCGTATCCATCACTGTCAATGGATTGGCAGCTTCCTGGGGCAGCTGTGGCAGAAGATCAGAGGGATCTTCTTGCTTGTGAGCACTATGCAGCCAGCCTCCAGCAAGGTTGGCCATGTCTCTCTTTCACTCCTAGCTCTGACTTTTATCTCCTTTCAGCCCAAAGCTGTCTACCTGCAGAGTTTAATCTTCTGCTGTATTGGCATACAGATGCCTCAGTTACCAAAGTGGTGGTACCTAATTTAGGTTGTATGTGTCCCCTCTTGTGTTCCCAGCCTGTAATTAAGGCATCAGGGTATCTTACCCCTGACAGAAGCCCTCCTCTGAGCTAGTTGCAGTCATGTGTCTGTCACTCTAAGCATCAGCCATTGTTTAATTTACTGGAGTGTGGTTTCTTGATACTTACTTACATATCACTAATTGCTAATGCGTAAGTACATCTCCTCTTTCCTTCAAAGATAATTACTTTGTCATTTCCTTAGCTGTCTCCAAATGAACCACTGCTGGTTTCTGGATTCATGCATGACATTTGATTACCTTTTCATAGGCATATCTTGCTTAACCATGTTATTAATGACCATAAAATTACCCAGCCCTGAAACAAAGTAAAAATGCAATAAAAGCTGTAGCCTTGGTGAGCTCCTGAGAGTGCAAATCCCAGAGGGGGGCTGTGTGTCACGTAGCTATGTGTTCCCTTGGACAATCATGTCCCATGCCCCAGAAATGGTCACAGCCATTGCTTTAAGAAGCTCATGTGTGAGTTACCTCATGCATTTGGGGTGCTTGCACTGCCTTTGTAGCAGGAAAGTGCATGTGCTTTTCTCCTTGTCAGACTTGTTAGTACCCTGAGCAGTAAATAGAAACAACCTGGTAGTTCTTCCAGATAGGTTTTCTGTGCTCCTGCAGTCACTCTGTCCTTGTTCAAAGAGCACTGCAAGACTGAGCTGCTGCTAAGTGAATTATCCAACTT
This sequence comes from Psilopsiagon aurifrons, assembly GCA_025447955.1. Classification (NCBI taxonomy): domain Eukaryota; kingdom Metazoa; phylum Chordata; class Aves; order Psittaciformes; family Psittacidae; genus Psilopsiagon; species Psilopsiagon aurifrons. Next base: position 13,696 of record JAOEHY010037769.1, on the reverse strand, counting down.
CAAAGCCAGCTGCTTTGTAGCAGCAGAGCTGGTGGATGGTGTTTTTATTAGCATTCGCATCACATTTAAGCTGCTTTAAAATGGCAGATTTAAGTTCCAGAAACATGAGGCTTAAGGGGTTTATGCTTTGCAGAAACACTGATGGGGACCTTTTGGAGCAGATCCATGCTGGTGGCTTTCTGTGGGCTTGGAGCAGCACCACGCACTTTGACTCACTGTGACATGGATGCTGCCTCCTGCTCGCCTGTGGGGCAGGGGGGTGCCTGGACATGGTGACCCCTCTACGGCACACATTCCTCAAAGTGGCTTCCTGAGGGAAAAGTGCTCCAACACTGTAGTTCCGTGCCATTTGGTTTTGTGCTGTCCACATTGTCAGCTCTCTGCACAGGAATGCAGGTCTCTGGTAGCCCCCTCCTTGGGCACTAAAGTAGCCTGATTCCCTCTGATGGAATCTATGAACAGAAAGTTAAATATAGCCTGTGTTAAGGTTGGGACTTGAGCTTCTGTGGATTTCTGCCCTTGAGAGGAAGGATTTATCTCACTGGATGAACAGGGTGATGGAAGAGATGAGGAGAACAGCACAAGGTGTGTCTTCACTTCGACTTGTTACAAGTAAAGACAAGTGGACTGCATGCACCCCTGGGGATTTAGCTGCCACAGTGCATCTCTCATCACAGCAGATGTGCTGGCTTTGGTTTGCTCAACATTTGAGTGTCTTGGTGTGAATTAACTAGAGATGGACATGAAATTTTATATGCTCAGAAATAAGCTGGGTTATGAGAAGAAGCATCCCTCCCAGTGGCAATTGAGGTGAGATGGTATTTGGGATAACAATGATAGGAAAAAGAGACCTGAAGCTGGTGGTTCCAGTAATGGCTGGCGCCTGCTTAGGCATGTGGGTGCTGCTGCAGTTCTGCTGTGTTATGATGCATATGTGTGTGTGTGTATCATATTCTGGGGAGAAAAAGATTTTGCTTTAAATGACTTGATGGGTGATGGGCAGGTGCAAGTCTTTGGAAAGAAATAAGAGGGCAAAACCATGACAACTAGCGAAGATACTAACTCACCAGAAAGCCTTGGGGAAAATGGAAGAGATGTGGTAGGCTACACGCAAATACAAACCTCACGCTTAGGGAAAAGTAGTGCTTGCCCAGGAGAAAGTGCAGATACGGATACCTACGAGTTAGCTGTGAGCATCACCCACAAAGAAGTCCATCCCTCTCAGGATGCTGGTGCCTCCCGGTGTCTGAAGGAAGTTTCTGTTAAAGCAATGTGGAGGCAGGCACCCCACATACTTTGGCTGTATGAGGGTCTCATTGTAATCTTGCAGCTTCCTTTAATTAAAAGCCATGCTAGAAATTAACACTGCTGTTCTACCTCTGCTGAGTCACCTAAGTCACTCCCTGTGCTGCTGAGGGAGAGCTGCATCAGGGACCCCAGGGGCTGCTCCATCCCTTGTTGTTACACACAGTTTGTATGTAAGAGATACATAAAACCAGCCTTATGTATCTCCTTATTTTTGTACTTTCTTTTATTGCACAGTGCTTGACCTCTTCTTTGAAATGAGGAGTGCACACAGCTCTCCTGCTCTGTGACTGATTTCTCACCTGGTTTTTCTGTGCCTTCTTTAAGAAGTCCAAGAGAACCTGTGAACACTTTGGTGTTGGCAATGAGCTTCTGGTGACCCCTGAATCTTAGACACTATCTCTGCTATTATGTTATTTATTAAGGAGCTCAGGCTAACCTTTTACAGAATAGTAATTTCTCTTAACCTGCCAATTCCTGTTACTTGCTTAATGACTATGTTCTTGCAAATGAATGGGGGCCTGGATTAAGTTGGAAAGTGCTGTGAAATAAAAGATGCACAGGAATAATAATAACACAATAGCACTCTGGGGTGTAGCCTGGGCAGGAATGGGATCACCAGTTTCTGTGCAGCATGACCCCAAGTTTCTGTGCAGCATGACCTCCCATCTAAGAGGTCTTCTCTGGGATGTAGTGCAGGTGCAGTTAGTCATGGAGGGGCCTTGGGATCAGGTTTATCACAAAGCAGGTCTTAAGTGACTTAACCTGCCTGACCCCATGGATTTACAATGGTAGGGCAAAGGTATGAAATCACAAAATGCATTGTCATCTAAAGATCAGGTTTGCCCTGGAGGTTGCAGTATCTGGGGAGCCTGAGCCTGGCTCATCAGTCCCTGCCACTCTCCCGGGACTGAAGTGCAGCCTCTTGGCTTCTCCCATTCTTCAAACTGCTGCTCACAGCAGAAATAGGTGATCATGTTCTCTTCTGACTTGTTTCCCCAATTTGCCTAGCTCTGGGTGCCTTTGGTGGGCACTGGAATATTGTAATATGCTTCATATATTCTGCTTGACCATGTGGAGATCTGTTCATTTTTGTCTCTCCTTTACTACGGTTCTCTCATTAAGATTTCTGCTACACACCATCATGATAAGGGAATAATTGAGTGAGTCATAAATCACCATCTGCTGTGGGAATTGCGAAGTGTGTGTTTCAGTGCCCAAGATCCCATTTCATACCTGATGTCTTTGTTCATGTGTTGACAGTCCATGCATGGTAGTCCACTTGTTTCAGCTGTCCCCTGTCTGGGGCTTTCACATCCTTGCTTGCACCCTGTCCAGGAAACATTTAACCCTCCACTGAGTGGGCAGCAATACAAAAGTGGATCTGGTGAATGTTTTTCCATGTAAGAAAACAATTTCTCATGCTTTTTTTCTATTGAGTAAAATTCAGGTCACCGAGTTCAGTGAAGGTGGCCCTGGGAAGTACCTGGCTTTGGCTACATCTGAGGGTAGCCTAGATGATGTGATGGGCTTTTCCAGCCTTCATATGGACAAAGGTTTTTTTCAAGGATTATTTTCTGTGCCTTGATGTGTGAATCACACGCATCAGCAGGGATGGTGCTTTGGACGTTGCTGTAACCGGAGATCTCTGCATTCTACAGGACAGAGCTGGGTGCTATCTCCAAGCTCCACTGACTTTTCCTTGCAACTGAGGGCTGTTTTTCTCCTTCACCTTTTCCTCCCTGGGCTCCCCATGCTCTAGCTGAGGCACATATCTACTGAACATATTCCATTTGCTATTTTGCCTGGATGTGTGCAGGTGGGAGGAGTGGATGGTGCTTCACAGGGTGCCAAGAGATACTGGCTTACCATGCAGAGAGAGTACCTGCTGCAGAAGCCTTCACAAATTTGATCAGTTTAGTTTATAAAAAGACGACCAAAAAGTTACTTGATTTGTGTGTTTTCAGGAGGAAAACCCCATATATAATCTACTGCAGAGTCTCTTGATCTGATGGCTAGAGGCATAACAAGAATCGGGGGCTAGAAGCCAAAACCAAGGAATTCCAATTAGAAATGGGACACAAATATTTAGCAGGCTGCATAAACTACCTAAGAAAAGAAAGAAAAAGAAAAAAAGTAGCTTCTCTTCTTCATCTTGTAATGCTTTATATTGAGTCTGGATGCCTTTATAGCAAATACAGTTCAGCCAAATTTGAGATACTTGGCTCAGCACGTGGATAAGTGGGTGAAATACTATAGCGTGTGATGTACAAGAGGTCAGACAAGGTGATCTGATGGTTCCTCCTGCCATGTTAAAACTTCTTAGAGGCTGTAAAGCCGGAAGGATGGGGCCAGTTAAGGTGTGAGGCTGCGACTCCATCTGTGCTCTCCTGTGACTAGCAGAGGGTCTGTGTGTGACCCTGCCTCTTGTTCCTCTGATCTCAAGAGAGGATGCTCTGAAGAGAAGCTGAAGGTTATGAGTTTGGAAGCTATATGTAAAACTGAATTCCCATAATCTTCTTTTTCTTTTTTTTCTTTTCCTTTTTTCAACCAGTACTTCAGCCATGCGTGATCCAACCCACATATGAGTTTGAAATGTTCCATCATGTTTTCATTATTTGTTTAAAAATGGGAATTGTCAAGATCTCTTTTGCTTTAATTACCTGATGCTACAGAGCTTCAGAGTGCCTTTTTACACTCTCCAGAACATGCCTTGGGATGTGACAAGTCTGAGTTCTACAGCAGATGCCTTCAGAAGAAAGTTGCTGGCATGAGCGTCTGAAAATAGAAGCTTGTTTACAAGGCTGGTTTTGCATTATCAGCTGTAGTGCTCCAATAATTAAGGCTGTGAACTTAATTAGCTCAACACTCCATAATTCTCTTCTGCCTCTCCAGGGGCTTGTCTGCTCACAGCTCTTGTGCTGCTTCAGCTTGAGCCAGGAACATCTCTATCCCAGGGTGGCTGCGTTGACGCAAGTGCCACCTTAACTGCCATGAATGCCGTGCTCCATTTTCGAGCACGCAAACCTTTCGTAGGGCTTTCTGGAAAGCCCATCCCTGGATTATTTGGCTGCTTTTATTAAAAACAGGCAAAAGTACTGATCTCTACTGAAGCATCAGCAGAACTGAATGATGCCATTGTTACTACTGATTGAAAGGGTGCTTTTACACTGGCCTCAAGCTTGTGTCTGTTCTTAAGTGGAAAATGTTTCTTAATGCTGAATAATGTAGTAACATTTCTGGCCAGCACAGGCTTTTTGACAATGAAACATTGCCACATGCTGGAGAGTGGACCGGGGCTGCTACTTTCACCTCTCCCATCTGGGATAGGTGCCTTCTGAGCAGGACCCAAACCTGAGCAGCGAATGGCACCCTCTCCAGCAGCAGCCTGGAATACCCCATTCCCTACTGACCCCACCACAGCATGCCCAAGCACATCCTGTGTCTGAGACCACCCCATCCCTGGGCATCGTCCCCTGTGTATTTCCTCAGAGCCAACCCACGCACAACTGGGAGATGTTTTCCGTCTCAAGTGCGTGAGCCTCAGCTGTTTCGACTATCCCATGTGTGCGTCCTTCCTGTTTGGACAGACACTTGATACTTACACCTCAAATAGAAAGGGCTGGACATGATTAAAACACACAGTCCAGCCACAGACATCCTTTTCTCACTCAATGTCTGTCCCCACCCCCAAGCAAACCTGAGGGGTTGTAATGATATTCAGTTTCTTGTGCAAAGAGTTGAGTAACTCTTTAACTGTTTTAGATGCGCAGGGACAGATGCAAGGTGCTGCTTGCCGGCATGCCGTGCCTGCCTGTGTCATGGCTGAGACCCACTATGCTTACACTGAGGTACTTTGTATTTCTGCAGGACTATCTAGGCGTACAAAAGTCAAACCTTCTGGATTTATTTGGAGTTAAAGTTGGTATGTAAACTGATTAGTTTTATCAAAATACTTACATTTTCTGAATTCCCTGAACTCCCAGGATAATTGATGTTCCAAGCTATTAGCTTGTAACATTAACATTTCCCCTTAATTGCAGGGTTGTGATGAAAGCCTCTCTCCCTGTGGGTGCGTAGCTCTAGAGCCAGTGATAGTTCCTGGCACATGATTACCAGCTCTGACTCAAAGCAGGATGGTTCTCTTGGACATACCAGCCCTGCTGAGGGTGACGGCGTTCCCGCGGTGTATCCGACCTCACCATTGCTCACATACAGGCACAACACAATATTTGTTCTATCTTTTAAAAACAGTGCGTGCATAGCTGGGATGCCTTGAAAGTCAAGGTAAAAGCAAATATTGGAGTGCTGGTTTACACGAGCCCCGCTGTTAAACAGTTATGTATGACGTGGTTGGCAGAACATCAGTATGCTCATACTCTCTTCTTTCTCACCCTTGTTTGTATCGTGTGGGCTCTCTGCTGCACACTGCCTTCCAGCACATAGCTGGGCTAAGCAGCGCTGTCCCCTCCAGTACAGTGGGGAATGCGACTATGGATTTATCTTCCATGTTGTCTTTCATTCTGGTTCCTGGATGCTCCAGTGAGTTAATTGGTAGCAGAGGGAGAGGGTAGGGAAGAGCCATATGCAAAAGAAGAAAGGGATATTTTCAGCTGGGAGCGAGACAAAGACACAAGCTGTGAAGAGCAGCAGCACAGAGACGCAACTTTCTGGCCTTGCAACAGGGGGTTTCTGATGGAACCATGGAGCTACAGGGTTGGCTCACCAAGCACAGCCAAGAAGGCAGGTCCAGAGATGTTATGGTAGACAGCATGAAGACAAAACTTCTAATAGATAATTTATGATGTAACCCTCGCTAAAGCAGAGCCCCTCCATTTTGTGAAACAGAATGTCCTGCAGAAAATATTTGCACTTAGCTTGTACACGCAGATTCAAGGAAATTCTTTCAGGAGGGTTGGAGTCTAATAAAATGGGAATGTGTGACCTGGCCTGCACCATTATTTGCCCGGTTTTATCCTTTGTTATTATTTCCAAATGTGGAATTCTCATTCTTCTACAATTCTGCAGGTGAAGCTAGGCCAAGAAAATATGATGGTCTCCTGCAATTACAGGGAGCACCTATTAGGGCTGTAACAAGGCTAGCAAAGCCAGAAAGGCCAGCATCCAAAGCAGCACATGTTCCTGAGGGGTCGTGGAAATGTCCCTGCCAGTGCTCGGGAGACTGGTCCCTATGTGGGTGGAGAGGCGCTGGTTGGAGCGATGGAACACCAGTGGGGTTGGGTGACATTAGCTCTCTGCTCTTCTCTATGAGCAAATGGGTTGCCTTGGCCAAGAGAGTGCAGTGTTTGGATCTGATGTTCTGGGATACAACGGCTTACAGATGGTACCATCCCTTCCTCTTCCAGGACATAAATCCTCAGGGATGGAGGCTGTGCCATGTCTACGTGCTCGCCTTGGAGTGTCGGTCCTTGCGTGATGCATTAGATGGAGCTGTTGTAAGCATACCACTGGCAAGCTCCAGGTTTTTTCTGCCCTAATATTTACAACTTTACCTACCAAAAGAGCTCCTGTAAATAAGTGTGAATGTTCCTACTTCTGCCTGCCAGATATTGCAACTGGGTGAGCTGATCCTTCAAGCGTGTCCTTGTTTCTAGCTACAAAGCCAAATTTGGACAGCAACATATAATATTTGCTAAGGGCTTTAGGTTGGTTTTATGGCACAGACGTGGAGGGTCCTGGTGCCTGGTGTTGACTGGTGGTTGGTGGAGCTGTGGGCTGCAGCAGAGCTGCTGCTAGCATAGTGTGGAGACACTGTGGTTGCAGGATGAGGAGCAATCAAGATGAATGCAATGACTACTTCCCAGAATGTAAACAGGCTCGCAGCTTAATGGCTCTATTTACGTTGACAGAGATCAGGAAACACACTTTGTTATTTTAGTCTGAATAAGCTCATGCAGATGGTAAGCAGAAGCAACGTGTTTGGAGTTTCTGGTGTTCTCTGACAAGCCAGGTTGCACATGAGTGTGTTAACCTTGCCTTTGAAAAGCGCTTGATTTTTATCAGCTTGTTTACCAAACTGTCACAACAAGGCATAAAACCACAGAAGACTCACATGCTGATATGAGAAATGTGCGTGTTCTTGGTAGTGGAAGAGGAATAGGAGCTTTCTGCTCTTTGTTAAGTGCAGTAACAAGCCATTGTTTTTCTCCAAACCACAGAGCGAGCTGTCGAGCGGGGAGCAGGGGCGAGACGAAGATGTTCCACACGACAAATTGCTCTCCTCTCCCGCCACCTCCAGCCTCCGCAGATGCATGGGGTGGGATTTGTCAAGTTGTTCAAAATAAGTCATTTGCATCGCATTGGTTACCAGGGCCAGCAAGTTCCCCATTCCCTCCTGGCTGAAGGCTTCCCATGCTGGCTGTCCTGCTCCCAGTGAGCTGGTGTTGCGGCTGTGGGAGCTGAACGAGTTAAGCCGTGTTCACTGTTCCAAGTGGGAGCGAAGAGCCATTGCAAAATGTTTTTCCCCCCTTTGGCTCTGCATGTTGTTTTAAAATTAAATTGGTTCTGGTTAGCAAACAAGAACAGGACGGCAAAATTAAATTTTCTGAGGAATGTTGTGAATCCTGTGTGAAAAATAAACCCCAAAATGTTTTTTCCCTCCCGCACTCTTTGGCCTGCCTTCATCCCCTCTTTGCCTGCCATCCCTCTATCTTTGCTTCCTCCATGGACATGCTGGTGGGTGTCAAGGCTGGAGTCTTTATGCCGAGGCGCTGTGGTGGGCAGCAGTGGGAATTATTGTGAGCTGGGATGTTATGGCTTGGCCAATAAACTAATTTCTTTTCCCCTTCTGGTTATTGTCCTGCATCTTCTTTTCTTACTCCTTTGTTCTCACTGTCCTGAGAAACATCATTGTTCACTCTCCAGCAGGTGAATAGTGTAGATCCAGAGAGTACCTTGGCCATGTAGAGAATGCTATTAGTTTTAAAGGCAGAATTGGACCTATAAAGTATGATTCAGGCCCACACAGATGACTACCACCAGCCATCTGCAACTCTTCAGTCTCGCTGGAGTCCAGCACAGACTCTGCATTGGAGGAGCTACACCCACATAGGGTTCTGTGATGGACAATACAGATTTCTCCCTGTCTGCTTCCATCTTCCTTATTTATTTATTTATGTGCAGATGGAAAATCTTTGACACAAATTGGCAGTCCTTATATTCTGTTCCTCTGGAAAGCTTCTGCAGTCCTTAAAAGCTTCTCCTCCATTTGGTCAGTGCTGCAGGCATTCGCCGTGCACTTCATAAGTCATTTGTCTAGTCATTGCCTCAGTATTTATGTTGAGTCTTCTTGGATCTTTATTTATAATTTGGCGTGAGTCTGCTCTGAGGGCTCAGCAGATTCTCACTCTTTTGTGTGAATTAGGACATGTTGCTCTCAGACCTTTAGATGGGGCAGCAGGTTACTCCCAAGTTGAGTTTCATCATAGTCGTGGTCCATGTGAAATGCTGGGGCTATCATTACTTACTGGTTTTTGTTATTGCTTTTATTTGGGAAGTAAGATGCCTCATGCCTTTTATGCTTGGTGCCCAGTGTCACTGATTCCTGGAGGCCAGGAGTGTACCCTGGAAGGTGTCATGGTGTGGTTACCCCTCTTGTGCCCTTCTCCAGGCATCTCCTCTTTTACATTGCTGGAGATGGGAAGCCCTAGCAGTCCTCCAGCGCAATGTAGAGCGATCAAAATGGCTCATCTGACTGGGGAAGAGCTACAGGATCAGACAACAGGTCTAAGAGAAGAATAAGCATCTCTTCAGCAGCATGGATCCTCTGAAACCTTGCCTCCAGGTGGCATGTGAGTGTGGGAGCCTCTTGCATGTGAGCAGTGTTTTCTTGAGCAGGACTGTGTGTTGCACCCCAGTTTGGAACAGGGCTGTGCCTGTCGTGGGCAGCCAGGGACCACTCCTCCCTCGCCATCAGACCATTAGAATAAATAAAACAGCTCCACTTACACTGGATGAAATCAAGTGTTCTGGATTGTGGCCTAAACACGGTCAACAGCTCCTCTGGGCCCTCGAGCTGCCAATAGCTTGCACCTCCTAGCAAGTCTGTCCTTGGGAAGGAGCCATTGGAGCCTAAGGAAATTTTGCAGCTCTCCATCCTTCGAGAAGTGGGAAATCATCACTGATAGGACTCACAGCACCTCTTGCATCAAGGAATGGAATATGCAGGAAGTACACTGATTAGAAGTCAGTGCTCAGTGCAGTGCTCCAGCCAATGCCTTCCTGGAGCATGGTTATCAGCAGCATTGCCAAAACTCCTCCAGGGCACCGTGTGGGCTGGTTTTCCCTTCTGCTCAGGCCTTGCAGTGATTAGATTGTACTTGGGTGAAGAGTCATCAGTAAAGTAATGAGATTTTCCAGACCCCTCTCATAGTTATTGGCTTATGCTGTATTTGTTGTGCCAGGACTTGTGTGCTCTGGGGTGCCAGCAAAGTTCACCAGAAATTATGATCAACTAGGACCTGGAAAATCAGCTTAATAAACCTCTCCCTGCTGCTGCCACCTCTTCTAACACAAATGCTGCATGTACGGCTTCTTGACTGGATGGCCAGAAGTGCTCTAGAAAGATGTAGCCATTTGTTTCTACACATGTGCACACAAAATGTCTCATTCCTTCCTCAGTTGCTGTAGGTATCTACTTATTCATTGCCATCAGTGTCTGTGATCAGAGCTGTTGTGCTGCATCACAGCCAAGTCTGATTGGTGCTGCTGGAGGTTGCTGCCACTACTGTCTTCATCCTGGGCACCCTTTGTCTCTCTCTGTTTTCTCTCCAGGAGGTGTTTCTGAGACCTTTCTTGTCCTCCTGGTGTCCAGCTTCTCACCTTTATCCCCATGGTGCTGATATAATACAAGAGCACGTGGGAACATGGCTTGGTGGTTGTACACCTGATTTTGGGTGTTTACAATTTTATCCTATCATCTCTCTTAAAATGAGAATTCCTTGTGCTCCAGTTTCAGACTGAGGGCTCGAGGAGATGACCTGAAATCTAAGCAAGAATCTGTTGAGTCATTTTTGAGTGCTCTGAGCATAAATATATTTCTCAATTCTTAAAGTGTAACGTTTATCAGCTGTACAGCAATGCGCAACCAGCTTCATTTTGTGGGATCAGGCTTCCAATATCCACAGCCTGCAGCAATAAATGGAGCAAGGTCATTGCTAAGCTGGAAAGTAAGTGCTTTTGAAGCATATCCTCTCAGGACAAGACCTAGTCTTTTCTTCCAACTGCTAACACCTTCCTTCCCACTTAGAGTGATCCCATAACCTTTCTCAGATATGGAAACTTTCTTGTTCTCTGCTGTCAAAAGCTTTCAGCCTTACTTTTTTTGTCTCACTTTAATCTTCCCCAGCATGCCATGATGTGTTCATCTGCCTTTCACTCGGCTCACCTTTTCTTGCACTTCCCTCTTCTAATGCTGTTCACATGGTTCCCATTTACGGAAGGTGGGAGCCAGTGGGCATATCCCACATATAATCTGAAGAGATGGAATTTTTGTGTGGAATTATTTAATTAGAGACTGCTAAGCAGTTTGGGGGGGATTTATTTTAATAAGTTTTAATATTTTCCATAAATTTATTTTTCAATGGAGATTATCCATATCCAGAAAGAAACCCTTTACTTAACCAGTGAAATTTATTCAGTCAAATCCCAAAAAATTGTGCTTCTTTAGATCAACCTTTATCCTCAAGAATTATCTCAGAAGGCTGATCCTTGGCTGGGGGCAGAATCCCTTTCAGAGTCTTAACGGTGGTTATTTGTTTAGCCAAGTAAGTTTAAAAAGGTGACAAGTACATTGTAAAAATCTCAGATCCCTCTCCCAGAACTCAAGCCAATGACACCATTAGCTTAATCCAGCACCTCATATACTCAATTTTAATGTGACTCTCTAGCTCCAGAATATGGTGTATTTTCAGTTGAAGGATTTGTGTTTCAGTAGTAAGAGGGGAGAAGGAGGGAGGGCAGTGCTGTAGGTCACTCAGCAATTTGGTACACAGATGTATTAAAAACCACACAGAGCGTCTCTCTAGAAAAGAGCTGACATCTGACATCTAAATCCATTCATCGACTGGGGTAACTCATGGCAGTGCTTTTTGCTGCGTGTTTACACATACCATGAGTGAGCTGTGCTCTCATCTGCCCCTTCTGCCTACGTGGTTCCCTGAGTTTTTGAGAGCTACCTCTAGGCATGATACAATTAATGGATGATATTTAAAGCTACTGTCCTGGCAGGCTGTGTGAGCACCCTTCTCCATCTCCACACTGACCAAGGATGTCCTAATGTGGAGGAGCTGTGCTGGCTTCTGTGGCTGCAGAATAACTGTTGTGAAACTTAACATATATTCCATCCAAGCCTATACATCTGCACCGCTGATCTCCAGGGCTGGACTGGCTTTGGGTTGTTCTCCAAAAGATGGAGGTACAGAGCTCCTATAGAGTGGCACCACTTTGGGTGCTTACTTCACAAGAGGTCATGCTTGTTCTTTACTGCTCAGTTTAAAAGGATAAAGAAAGTTCAGACGATATCTTCATTGCAGTAAAGCTGGAGGAGATGCAGTAACAGGAAGCTGAGGGTATCAGGGATGTGTATGTGTCCAGGGTTGTAAAAGTCAAGTACGCTTCCAGCATACCAGCAGCAAAACCATTTCAGCAAAGTGCAGTATTATTGCAAGAGGCTACGTTGATAAATGCAAAATTCTGGGTGAAAACACAGGAAAAAGAATTTATTGAATACATATGGACCTTCTGTATTTGACAAAACTATCTGATAGATTTCAGAGTAATAACCGAGCACTTTTGTGGTTTAGATCTAAGTGACCCTTCATCTGTTCCTTTGCTCTCCAGATCTCCTGTTTCACACTTAAAATGAACGTAATTAACAGCCATGTCCCAGTTGTTTCTATGAAAAATGAAGCAAAGAGCTGTGTCTATGTCAATACATTGTTTACTTTTCTGCTTTGAGTTACAGATTGGTGTTTTCCTCTTTCTTCCTCTTATTTGTGTATGCATTTGTAGGGTATTTTCCTGCTGTTCTTTCTGCTGCTCTCCCCTGGACCCACAGCGCAGCTGTTGCCTCTCCATGTCTCGCTGGTTGGGAAATGCTGTCTTTAAACTCCTTTCCCCAGAGATTCTCTTGACCTGTGCCCTGAATTTGTTCGAATTTGCTTTTTGTGAAAGACATTATCTTTAATCTGCTGTTCATGTTCCTTCATTGCCTTAAATTGCTGAACTTTATGGTTTTGTAATCACTTGCTCTCATTTACTTCCAGTTTTGGGCTATTAATCAATGTTCTGTATCAATAATACCAAGTAATAAACATCCCCTCCTGTGTTACTCTCCCTTCTTTCTCCAGAGCAACTTCTCCCCATGCATTCCAGCAGCTTGGTGTGTCTGGGACCTGTCCCCCGCTGTCTTTAGCAGATGCCAGGGCAATTAAGATTACCTGTTCCTACCAACTCAAAGCATTTGGCTGCTTTAGTCAGACGCTTAAAAAAGCATTGCCCGTGTCCTACTTCTGTGGTAGCTCTATGGGATATCTCCTGGGCTACTTAAATATTTCTCAGTCCCTGGGGGCATGCGCACTCTGTTTCCCATTTCTTCTTGGGCCCCAAAGTATTCTTCATACAAAACCCCTCCTTCCTATTTCCTTCTTCTGTTTCCTAAACAAGTTACATCTTCTCATATCAGTATTCCCCTCCAAACATGTCTTTCCATGAAGCATGGGTGAGGCTAAATGCTGTAGCTGTATACGAGGGCTTTAAAGCAGTCTTATTTATTCTCTGTTCTGCTGGCATTTCTGTGCAGACATATAATACAATCAGAAGGTTGTCATGTTCTCACTCCATTTTTCCCTGAGCCTACCACAGTTTTCTTTTCCCTTAGCCATATTCAGTTGACCTTAGGGCACTCACTAGCTTTTGTCAGTGTTTCCCTTCAGACCTAGTTTCCAGACCTCTCTAGGTTGGAGAGGTACTAGCAGTCTTCACTCAGATGCTATCTTTTCCAGCATCCTCTCTCTCCAGAATACCATCTTGCCTGGGCAGTGAGCAGCAGGCATGTGAGCATGGCTCTGGGCTGGTGCAGAGCAGGAGTCTGAGCAGACCCGTCCTCCCTCAGCACATCAGAATTGTTTCACGAGATTCTAAATGTCACACATAGCAGTAGCTTTTTGACATAGCTTGGTAAGACTTGCAGGACAGCAAAGAGCTGCAAAATTGGTTGGAAGCTTGGAACATCTTGCATTACTGTTGTTGTGGTTTAACCAGTTAGCCACGCTGTTTGCTCACTCACTCCCCCTTCTTTCTTTCCCCCAGCTCCCAGAGGGATGGGAAGGAGAATCGAAAGAATGCAACTCCCACAGGTTGAGATAAGAAC
>JAOEHY010037767.1:1925-21981 GCA_025447955.1 Psilopsiagon aurifrons | reverse complement strand
TCCCTCCATCCCTTGTCCAAAGCCCCTCTCCAGGTTTCCTGCAGCCCCTTCAGGCACTGGAGCTGCTCTGAGGTCTCTCCTTAAGGAGCCTTCTCTTCCCCAGGTTGCCCCAGCCCCGCTCTCTCAGCCTGGCTCAGAGCAGAGCTGCATCAGCAACTTAATGGACAGTTCTCCTGCACTGGGAAAAGACACCAGACCCTACACCCTGCGCAGACAGTCTCAGCCATTCTATATTTGCATTAGCAAGATGCTGAGTGGCTGATACAGAGTGAGAAAACGAGGAATGATTAAAATGCAATCTAGGAAAACCTTCGTGGGCAAAGAGACGGAATGGGGGATCCCTTCAGCAAGTCATTACCAACCACTCCCCTGGCAGTGATTTGCACATTTTGACCAATCAGCTGTGAAATGTTCTGTGGCACTGTAATTACACAGCCTTCTGCAACAATCACTCCATACTTATCTACAGGTTAGAGCTCCTGACCTGAGCACCCGTGCTCATGCTCTGGAAAGAAATGCAAAGGGGAACAATCCTCAGAGAAAGGGGCTTTGAGAAGACAAGCAAACATTGCAAGAAGTGAAAATGGAGTGGGAGGCTGATTCACAAGGAAGAACAAGTGAGAGGAGGAATTCAGAAGCACAATAACTCTTCCCAACTCTACCAGTTGGAAAGAGCACAACAGCTTTGCTAAAGCAGCTTCTGGAGACCTGTTTGCTCTTCTACATTTTGTATTAGATAGGGAAAAAAGGGCGTCCTTCAAGTTCAGACACAGCTGGATGCTGCGGCCCTGGTCCCAGGGTCTTCTCCCTGCTTCTGCTCCAGCACCTGCCCTGGCGAGTGCCCTCGAGACGTTTGAGACTTGGATGAACAGCACTGGCCCACTCTTCACTCCCAAGAGGCAAACCTCAGGCCAACGGGGCGAGAAGCTGCGCTTCCAGAAGGGGTCAGCAACTGAGCACACTCACAGGCAAGACTGAGCTCTGAAATAGGCAGCAGAACACCCCTAACGTGCTCCAAGCTCACCTGTAGCAGGAAGCTGAGGCAGCAGGAACCTTTGCATTCACATTTCCAAGCACAGCTCATGCTTTGCTCTGCTCTCACACTCTCCTGGCTATTTGCACCCACTGGCAGGGCCGTACCGTGTAACTCTGTGCCTGCAGTGCTGAAGTGCACTGCTCAGAGCAGACTTGCCAAGAGATGGATTTCCTGAAGTACTCAAATGTGCAGCACCCTGAGGTCTCCATCGGCTTTTAAACTCTGGATTTCCATAAAGCCATACAGTATTTGACTTGAATGCCTCAAAGGAGCCACACCAGAAGCACTTTCTTCAGTGAAATGGATCTGAACGATGCACAATTACCACAGTTACATTTGAATGATACACAACTGGATTTCTCACTGACCCTTCAGAGAAGGAACAGACACTTGACTGGAGGAAGAGCAAACAGAGCCATCAACACCAGGTTAATGAGAATAAACAGCCTTGTGAGAGATGATCAAGGCTCACTTGTGGCACTTGTGACATTTTCTAGTGGCTACTGTAAAAGATCCTGACTTACCCCTACGCTACAAAGGGATCCACTTCCCTATTATTTCCTGTATTAGCTGCACTTTAACATAAAGCACTTAGTCATCAAACAACAGACTGACAACACAGCAGTTCTACAGTCTAAAAACTGGCAGGATCAGAGATTTCACCTCTTCCCTTGGCACAGCTTCATTGGCCCTGCACTGGTCCAAAGTCCTTTCTTCATAATTAAAATGGGGTAAAAAAACCCAAAGCAAACTACCAAAAATCAACCCTAACCAACCTCACCCCCCATAAAAAATGTATTTAGATGGAAAACAGTGATACAGGAAGGCCTGGAAGGAAAATGAGCACCTACAATGCTTCCCCTACTGAAGGAATCTCCATAGAACAGCAAATCTGCAAACTAAAGGGTATAAATTGCAAGGAACCAATTCTCAGCCTTGAAGCAGCACGCTGGATTGCTTATACAAATGCACAATGGGTGTCAAATGCTCAGGGTGTCACTCAAGGAGGAGGGATGTATACTTCGTAGTGTTAAAAATGCCTGCACAAGAAGGACAGCACAGGAGAGAGATCCAAACAGTTCTGTTTCTGCCTGATCTGCATTCGCTCTTGTATCCAAACTTCCATCCTGTTCACTCAGCTCCCTGGACAGCCTCAGCCTCTCCCTATGGGACCTGAAAAGGCAGCTTAAGAGAAGCAAAGCAAAGAGGGAAGAGCCTCTCTGACAGCTGAAGCCTGAGAGAATGTGACAAGGAAGAACACACCAAGAACAGTCACACCAAAAATGACAAGCAGCACATAAACCATCCAAACACATCACTCACATCTTGTCAGGCAAAACACTGCCATGTGGGTTTCTCACAGGGACAAAGGACATGCTACTTACACATAAAGCACCGTTTTCTGATCTCCGACTTGTCCTCCATCACCCACTGTCAGAGTGTCATATCCTCTTTCTAGTTCAAATTCTTCAAAGGTGAGTTTGATAACCTGGCAAAGATGCAGCATGTTAATACGAATCAAGTGCCAAGGCAGGCAGCAGATCCCCTTGTCTGGTTTATTTATCTCTTTGTCTATTGAGGAGCAATTTATAAGAGCATTAATATCTTCAGGACATCACAAAGGTGACCAGCCTCCCTTTTTATAGCACTGTAGCAATTCTTCCCAGACAGACTGAGCTCTCACTGAAATTACCTCTCAGATTTTTCTGCTTTATCTATTGATTTTCTAGATGACTTTATTGATAAAGATATGTGTGCTGGGATTTCAGCAAGCTTTTCTTCAGCGGGCACTGCTACCCTTCCCTTCAAAAACATGAGGTTATGGTGATTGATCTGAATCCAGGCACCATGACGGTTACATATGGGGCAAGCACAGAGCTTCTTTTCCTCTGCGTTGCTCAGAAAGTTCCCCTGGTTCTGTCAGACCAAGAAAGGCTTTATATGAATTACTTCTGGGGTAGCTCAAGGCAATGGTGCCAGGCTGGCTGCAAAAGCAATCATCATCACATCTGTCCACAGCTGTTTGGTTCCTGTGTTTTCTCTCCTGCTCTATCCAAAGCTTCCACCCACTTGACTTATGCAGCCTCTATTTATCGCTTAGGAGCAGAGGTCCCATGGAAGCCAAGAGGTTTGTGTTCAAGTCTCTCAGCTGCTGCCGAAATCCCTGATTTTCAAGTAACTGAAAATTACAATGGGATTTAGGGGACAGAGGTCCTTAATCCAGCCTCAGACAGAGCGAACAAACAGAAAAGGAAGAGAGCTTTATTGACAGAAGTTCTTTACGTCCACAACACTGGAAGAAACCAACAGGAACTTTGCTTCTTGGAGCTTTTTAACTGACTGGATCCAGCGAAGCACATGAATGTCCCCAGACCTTTGTACATGTGCCTGCAAATATAGTACATTTCCTAACCTTTAAATTACCACCTTTAGTTTCACACCGCTTTTTTGCTACTTCAGACAACACAGAAGGTATCAGAAGTAACCAAGAAGTAAATAACGACTTACACAAGTGCCAATGAACACAGACACATGATGCCACCTACACTACTTACAAGGGAGCAAAGCCCAGGAAAATCAAACCTTTGTCTTGTAATTTACTGCCTATTATAAAAGCAGCATCTCCTAAAAATACCTGAGCATAGGTGCAAGGGGGATAAAAGCCCAGAGTTAGAACCAAAAGCAGCTATTAACTGCGTTAGGTAAAATGTGAGCGTGCTTTTTCAGTCTCCTTGTACAGACTCTGTGGGAAGCTGACAACATTTGTCTGTCAAGAGCCACTCAATTTCAATCCCTTAAGAACAAAGAGGTAAGTCAGATGTTGAGTGTTCTTTAAAACAGAACTGATGTATGTACTGACTGCACGGCCACGTGCAACTGTCTTCTGCGTATAAATCAGAGGGTGGTTTGGGTTGGAAAGGACCTCGAGATCATCTAAATGAAATTAGTACTTTTCAAATGCACAGAAAGCAAATTAGGTATTTTAGCCACGAAATAGGGTATTACCCTAAAGCCCCAGGATCGCAGAACAGGAGCCTTTGTGATACCTCCTAGAAGTCTGGAACCATTAATTTTAGTAGCAGCACCTAAATATTAACCTGTGCAGATTCTTGTTAAACCATGTAATGATGGAATAATGTAATTAATACAAAGAACACAGCGTTGCAAAGCAGCACACATCATTAGTTACATCAGTCAAGTAAACTGCAGTCTAAGGAGGCTGACCCTAATGAAATAACTAATTACACTCCAGTCTTGTGAACACCGCAGCCTCGTGGCACAGGAACTGGATGCTGAATGCAATATTTATTTATCCATTTTCTTATTTCCTTTCTGGTCTGAAAGCTGAAAATTATTTCATGATTCATTAAACAACAAGAGACCTGCCAGCACCACAAACACAGGGCTGCCACAAAACCTCCATTTTAAGCTGCTGAAGTGACAGGAAGCAATTAGCAAAGTCATGAAAATAGGCTGGAAGATGACACCCGATTTTAAGGCTTTGTACTGCAAAATGATGTGAAGTGCAGGTACATTCATAGGAAAAATCCACAAACACTCTCTCCATGGAGAACTGTACCTCTTGCAGTGATATTCAAATGCTTTACAAGCACACATTACTCACTGCCACCCCCTTCTCCCCAGTTGCCAGCATCTACCTTCATCTGGGATGAATCATCCCTTGGAGGAGCCCATCTCGGCCCACCGATGACACAAGGAGCTTGGACAGAGCTTTATCTGCTCACCTAGAGTCCAGGTGAGAATAACCCCAGGAGAAACACCAACCAGGAACATCTATTTCGTCAAGAAGGACCAGAAATAGTTTTGATGCAAATTCACCAATTACCACCTCCATTTCTCAGCTCCCAAATGATTTATTTTTCCACTGCAACTGAAATTAATTCCCATGGCACCGGAGACCAGCAAAACCCCCACATACCCTGAATATGCCCTGAATGGGTTTGATGTCACCCTCTATAGAGGAAATAATTCCAAGTTGTCAGCTGAAGAGTTCTATGCCCACAATAGTGTTTATGTAGGTTTCAGAGCAAACTTCGAGGGGATTATGTAGCTCAGTGAATCTGGCTCACAGCTCTCTTCCAAATATAGAACAGATGACTTGCAAATGAGCTCTAAATTCAGCTCAGTGGTTTTCCCATCGCTCATATTAAAAGCTTCATGTAACAGGACCTGATCCAAAGACCACTCAAGTCAATAGAAGATTGCTACTGACTTCAGCAGGCTTCAGCTCAGGCCCATGAAGCTTTTTATCTTCTAAGTATTTTACAGGAATTTTAATTAATGCATCTTCAGTCATCCCTCACCCATGCTGGGGAGTGTGCAATGGCGTGATCATCCATCCCCATTGCACACAGCAGCCACGTGAGCCAGGCAGGTGAATCCTCCAGTTGAGCACCACAGCCCTGGTAGTGTTCAACTAACACGGGCTGTGCTTTAGGTAAGCAAGAGAGCTTGACAAGTGCTTGTCAGAGGCAGCACTATTTCACTTGTTAGGTAGGAATACCAGTGACTGAGCTGGCATTCAAACACACACACCAGGAAATCCCAGTGCTGCGCTGAGGAACAGCATCTCAGCAGCTTGGAACAGCAGCTCAAGGAGACACGAGCAGGCAATGGAAGAGGTGGATGAACAGCAACAGCCTTCCCAAAACCATCAGTGCATTTTCCTGAACCCTCCCTGCTTCACAGAGATGAAGGGTTTTTTCCTACCTGTAAGTCACACTTCCAGGAGGAAACATCCCAAACCCTGATATTACTGATTAACTGTTTCTCCCTTCAAAGAAAAGCAGGCAGTCTCTTTATACAGGCAATATAAACTGCTGAGCTGACCAATCCGTCTTTGCTTCAGCTGTGCTACACTTCTTCACAGTGCACGACCTTGCAGCCCACAGAGCACAAACTACACTTTCTTGTGCTAATGAATCTCTGCTCCAATTTGTCCAGTGCTGAAACTAATGGAGTTTACCGAACCAAAACCCCTCTAAGACTTATGGAAACCGAGGACTTGCAGATTCTGGGGTCTTTTATCAATGATTTGTTATTACCCAGGTTTAAAAGCTGAGGAAGGAACTAAACAGGGGAAAAGGAGAAACTTGCCCTAAGTAGGAATTCACAAAGACAGTAAGATTTTGGGCAATGAGGCAGTGTGCCAAGGTTGCTCAATGGGAGGAGCCACTCATCCCATCACACTGCTGAGGAAAAGCAGAGGAAGTCTGTGCATGAGGCTGGCAGAAAAGCAAATGAACAGAGCTGAAGATTCAACTCCATATTCAACACGAAAGCAATGAGACAAAGGGTCAATAAGACAGTGGAAGTGGCCCATGAGCGTCTCTTGACAACTGATTGCCATCTCCTCCTTCATCATTTGTACCGGAAAACCCACGTGGAAGCGTGAGCCTACAGAACACCCAGGGAGCATCTACATCCAGCTCACAACTTCTGTCACACACTGAGGTCTATTTTATATACTCAAAAACTGGATTTTGCTGATCTCAGAAAGCCAAAGCTGCACAAAAATACAGATACATGTAATAACAAATACCACAAGCTAAGATGCTGATGTATTCAACAACCTGCCCATGCCCAGGCAATGTGTACCCAAGGGTCTGCAGGCCACAGGCTGAAAAACACAGCTGACACTTGAGCAGTAATAACTGCTGTTAGATGTGGTCTGATCTCCACTTGCACATTACCCTGATGAAGGAGAACCTCCTGGGTCTGATTAACCAGTAAATCACTCCTGATAAATCAGCACTGAAAAATATCCTGATTCCACACTCCAGTTTCCCAGAATTTGGGTCATTACTACACTCCTATGCAGCCAAACTAAGACATCCGCTGGATGAAATGACCAGCTAATGACAGCCCTTTAAACACAAACTCCTTCTGAAATTGGAACATAGGAATGCTCCTCATTAAAATCATAATCCAACAGTGATCTGCCCTTATTAAAGGCTTGAACTGATGTTGGGGGGGAGAAAGAAGCAGAACTCCACAGGTTCTGCAGGCAGCCCACAGCAAGCGCTCCAGAGCAAAGTGAGAGCACAAGATGCCATCCCAACAGCAAGGAGGGTACAGCTGTGGGTGGTTCCCATCATCTCTAGAATAGGTGAAAACCTGGGATACCAACGCGCTTGTGAAATGCCTTCCTTGGATCAGCAGCTGAAAGCAGAAAGCAGGTTTGTAAGAGGCAAGGACCATGGCATAATGGACCATAGGTAGAACAGCTCAGAAGAGGAGTTCAGTACCCTGGCATGCCAGATTGGCTCATGAACTATGGGAGATGATGCTAGCAAGAACCCAGATACTGAGAAGAACGAAACTTGTAGTCTTCTGTGAGCAGAAGGTGACGAAGAGCACCTCAGAAAGTGTATTCTGAGCTACACAGGAAAGCAATTTTTGTCCTTGTGTTTAGTTCTTGAGAGAGGATGGGGCTGAGTTTACAGGGCTGGAAGAAGCTGAGCATTGCTCTCCCTGAGCCAGTGGGAAATGAAAGGATTTGATCTTACGAAGGGCAAGGCAGTCAGGCCTCACTCTCCACATGATCAGTGACAAACAGACTTGAATTGCACATGCAAACCAGTAGGGAGAAAAAGCCCACCAGCCTCCCTGCTCCCAACCTCACTGAGCACCAAAAGCACTTGTCTATACCTCTCCTATACTGCAGGGATACAACATCAGAAACAGAGACCTGAAAGGCTGAGTTCAGGGACTAGTCCTCTCTGGAGAAGCACAGCTACACAGCATTTCAGCTAAAGCACTAAAGCAAGGACATGGAGAGGCAGCTCCAAGACCTACCTTGGCTGGATTGAGTGCAGTGATGACCCACACACAGTAGGCGTTGTTATCGTACTGCACAGGGTAGTTGGGAGAAGTTATCACACCACTGGGACCACGAAGGTACATGTCACACATCCGAGCTGTGAAGAGGACAACAAGACAGATGTGGGAGTGAGGTCTCAGCTTTGCAATGTGTGCTGTGTTCTCTGAGGAGGAGGAGAGGAATAGAGATGTAGGCATATGGAAGCAGGGGATAATTACAAATCGCTGCTCTGTGTTCTCACTACCCAAAAGATTCCTTTTTTTGCCATGTAACAGAGATGAAGGATTTATCTGTGATGAACAGATGAGTGGGGTGTTTCCAAGGGCTACATCAAACAGATGGACCACCAGACCAACCCCCACCAACCCACTCTTCTAGTACTCAGACTGATTTTATCTTCAAGCCCTTAGAAATACCTCCGTGCCCAGGAGAGTGAAACCAACAACACAGAAGATACCAGGAAGGATGCAGTTCCTTTTCAACATCCCAAGAAAGCCATTTCCCTTTCTTCATTACACGCCGGCCAAAACACTGCACAGCCAAGTATTTGGCAAGGGCTGACTTCATTCTGACATGAGTGTGGACTCAGAACCAAGACGTCAGCCCAACTTCGTATCTTCAAAAGGTAAAGTAGAAGCTGGCAAGTCCTTAAAAGCAGGGAAATTTTTGCCTATTGTCTTTTGTAGTAATATTTAAGCAGAAAACATGAAGAACAGTGCTTCGGTTTTGTGATTGCCTCTGCTGTTGTGATGGACTCTCAAAACTGA
Organism: Psilopsiagon aurifrons; assembly: GCA_025447955.1. Lineage (NCBI taxonomy): Eukaryota > Metazoa > Chordata > Aves > Psittaciformes > Psittacidae > Psilopsiagon > Psilopsiagon aurifrons. Next base: position 13,334 of record JAOEHY010037767.1, on the reverse strand, counting down.
TTTACCTCAAATCTCAAAGGAGTTACATCTGCACATGCAGCATTTGCAAGGCTGGTTTTTCCCTCCAAATGGCAGTAAAGCATGGAAAATGATCTCCGGGCCAAACTGTCTGACTGCACAGGTGGCCCCAAGGGAACTTGAGAAACAGCTCAGGAAGACATCAATCCATGATGCTTAAAACCTCACCCCTCCTGCTCCCTTCCCATGTGATCCCATCTCAGGACCCAGAGGGAATCTGCTGTAGATAGGGAAGCTGAAAAACAGCCTCCCAACAGTGGCAAGAGGTTTGATCACTGGGTGTTAGAAATTGCTGCTCTCCAGGGGGTTGATGGCTGGCTCAGCAGGCCCCTGACTTCCATGAGTTGAGGGAAACACAACAGCCAACAACAGAATGGAACAAACAGAAAACCAAGGATAGAAAGTGGAAATAAAAAGCAAATGGGAAAATTTTAAAAAAGAAAAAACCCCAAAAGTTAGCAGTTTAAAAAAAAAAAGTTGATTCATAGAATCCTACTAATGCAGGCAAATCCTTCCTTATCTCCTGCAAGAGGCCACCATAGATTTCCTTTATAGTGTCACACATTTATGCCAAATATCCTCTTACACTGATTCCATTTATTCAAGCCTTGTTTCAAGAATTAGATGGGATTCCAAAGCCTTGAAAAAACCTGCGGATGAAACTAAAGAAAAAAGAACGGAAAAAATACCAATTTCTGACTTTAAGAGCTTTAGAGGGATTTAATTAAAATGATTACAAGTTGTTCATTATTAGCATTACAAATATCATAATCATGCACGTGACTTCTGAGAGAGAGGGAGGAAAACAAAATGGCCAAGGGCAAAATGGGCATCAGTGGTTCTCCCACTGAAAGAAAACTCCATTTACTGCCAGCTCCTGGCTGGGCCACAGGATAATCGGGATGCTGCTAGTGAGGAGCCACAGTGCAGGCAATCCCACATGGCTGCCTACCAGCAGCAAGTTCCAGTTAAGAGAATCTCTGTCTTAGCTTGCCCAGACTTGATCTCAGGTTTTCACCTTTTCTCCCCTCTCCTCCTTATCCCATAAAAAGAAATACCTCGAATGAAGAGAACAGAAAGGGACAGAAAGCACTGCTAAGAGGATGTAGTACACAGCCACAAAGGACACAAATATCTATATGGTGCACAGCTAAGAGCTTATGAAGCTCCATAGTTAATGGCAACTGCTTTGTGAGTTCCATCATGCACACAAAAAGGTGTTTTCCTTAAAACTTGAATTTCTGAAACCAAGCAAAGGTTCCTCTCTCAGGCTTGTGCTGAAAAGACTGGAAATCTGAACTCATATTACTCTCATGCTCAGCCAGAAAACAAGAATGATCACCAGAAAGCAATAAAGATTCCACTGACATCTGACCACAGAGCTGGCAAGACCAAATTTCCACTTCCAGGAGCACAAACGCACTCGATGCTGTGCTGAACGCAGTGGTGCAGAGCTGAATTTTCCCAACAGGCTGTGAGCATTGAGAGGGGCCCATCCAGCTCCGCCCCTTCCATGAGGCAGGGTTTGAAAACAGAGCTGGACCATGAACCCCACAGAGGACTGAGGTTGAGAACCAAGTGATAACAAATTGAGGATGGAATGGGGGATGCACGAAGGTGATGCTACAGAGATGGATTCTCTCATTAGCTCTAACTCAATAAAACTTGTCTCCTCACCTCTGCACACTGGCCTGTGGTCACTCCACGCCACGATTATGTCGCTCACTCTCTTACAGGTGATGCTTTTGGATCCTTGCAAATCGTAGCCCTCATTACAGGTGAACTGGATGCTGGAGCCTAACCTAACAGGCAGAACAAAGCAGGAGGTTAGCAGCTGCCAGGCTTCTGCAGCAACAGGTTTGTCACTTACTTTTTGACTATCCCAGTGATTCTCCAAGTTGTGAACAGAGAGAGTTCACCAGCCCTCCAGGCAACAGCAGGGATGAATGAGGGGCAAACCTCTGCCTCGCGCATTTGCTTGCGCTGGGCGCTGTTTGCCTGAGGTGGTGATAGTCCTCGAACAGATTTGAGTCTTTCAATGCAACTTCAGTGGGAATTTTATTCAGTGCAGGAGCACAGACTCAGCCCCAAGAGATGACACATTCGGCATTCTTACAGAGGGAAAAATATATCTTTATCTGCTTTGTTCTTTAGTCTATCGCTCTGGATTCAGAGCCTTTGCTGGTTTAAGCCAATGCTGCCTTGCTCACACTTTACAGCAGCTGAGAATTTAACCTGCAGCATTTAGGAACTATTGGGACTTCTCTTTCCTCTGCCCTCACCCCTCCGATCCATTTTCTGGATTTCAGGAAAATTTGATAGACTCCAGTTAAATTGAAAGACACTTTTAGTGAACAAAACAGTCATCGACAGCAGAATGAGATTAAATATTGATTCACCATTGCTAACAGCAGGCTCATTTCTTCCTGCCTGCTTTGAATGAATGCAAGCAACTAGAAGGGAATAACAGCACTGGTTTAAACTCTACGAGAAAACAATTATCTAGCACCACACATACTTATCGACAAGGAACTGTACCAGTGCTTTGGGAAGTCACCTCAAATTCACCAGAGGCAGGGCCATGCTGTGATTTAAGCTAATTTGAGAAGTGATTTTTTTGCTGTTTAAGACAGTTCTTTTTGCACTTAACCGGAGGAGGGAATGACAACAAACATTGATTATATGAGCCTGGCTAAATGCCCATGGTGTGAAAAGAGAAACGCTCTGAAAGAGAGATCATTACAGATCCTCATCTGGGCCATGCTCTCCCAAACACACGTGCACATTTATACACACTCATTCCTCTACATCACAAGTCTCAGCAAGCTTTCGAGAGAGAACACATTTAGAGGTGGGCAGATGGTCTCTAAAAACAGAACACATAATGCCAAGGAGCACACACAACTGTTATAGACTGTAGCTTCGCAGCATGCAGAACCACACACATAAAAGGTTCTTACCTAAAATCGTTGCCTATTCTTTTGCCTCTCTCTGGAATCCCAGGGTCTGGACACATATTATGTCCCTGGGACACACCAACCTGAGTTACTACAAAGCAAAAACAGCACATACAGAGACAGAATAGCAAAAGAAACATTCTTTCATCAACTGTCTTGGTGGATGTGGAGAGAAAATGGCAATTGGTAGCTCGAAAACCTGAACGTGTTCCATTTTGTTTCGGAAAACACACAGCTTTGGAAACAAATGTAACTGGAATCGGTTCAGCTCAGTTTATACACCCAAGTGTTTCTAGGAAATGCCAGCTAGGGACACAGCTTTCCCTCCGTTCCACTACAGAAGTACCTCTGAAAAGAGGGTTCATTCCCATTCTGCAAAATGACACCAATTAAACAGCCCATTTCCGAAGCCTGTGATGCAAACGGCCACCTGCAGAGGACAAGGTGACAGCTACCACCCTCCAACCCACCCAGTGAGAAAACATCTCCATGAAAAGGCAGCTGTACGATACCAGGGCAAAAACCAAGCACAGGACAAAAGGGAGGAAGGAGAAGGGAAATGTAAGTCTGGCGTTTTAAAGCAAGTAATTTAGTCTGAATATGAAAAATTGGATGGAGCAACCTCAATGTAACTGCCAACAGACATGGAATCTATGAAGTGGTGAGCAGCACCCAATAAACACCTTCAAACCTCATCCTTTATCTCCCCATTTCCACCTTCCCCCTGTCAAATGGCACAAACAGGAATTCAAGCACTGCTCTGAGGTAGCTCTGGACAGGATAAGGTGAGATCTGGCAATAGACTGATTTCAATTCTGAATTCCAGTAACTGTCAAAACACAATAATATGGAGCAAAGGGGTGGCTTTGTCACGGAGCTGAAGAAGTTGATGTGACTGAACTTTTTGCATCACTAAGGTGAGGACACAAAGAAAACACACCTCTTGGCAATGATGCTGAAGCAATTTAGCATGAATCTTCAATGAGCATGTTTCTGTTTCCTCTGCCTAGCACTAAAGGAAAATCCCAATTATACTCCAGAACACGCTGTGTTAGCACAGTGCCCCACAGACCACTGCCAACTGGAGGATGCTTCAGTGACAGGCATGATTCTCACAACAGACGTTGGCTCAACTGCTTGAGATGGGCATGGCACTGCGCAGGGTGGAAGCCATGGGGGAACGTGCATGTAAGTATTTGCATGGGAAGGTAAGCACGTGGAGCAGCTACAACAGACACAAACACACGAAAAGCAAGACTCATAATTACACCCCGTGCAGTTGGGCACTATAGCTGAAAGATACAGTGCTGCTCCTAAGAGGATGGAAGGATTACGCTTCTGCTCATGCTGGCACAGGGCTTTCTTCTGAGCATCTACACCTCACTGCTGGCCTCCCACGCTGGACACACTGCAGCTCCTCCTGAGGTGCTAACATCTCATCTCACACCCCTCAGTTCTGAAAAGGCCTTTGTCTCTCCTGGCCTCCCCTCCCACCCCACCGTGCCGCAGCCAGCACCCTGCCCTGAGCACAGCAGATGGGGTCAGGGCTGAACCATGCTTTGGTGCCCTCCCATGTGTCAGAGGCCCCAAAGGTAACAGAGATGCAGTCTGATGGAGAACCAGGCTCCTGAGAGGTTGTTCTCCCTCTTTTGCATATTCATAACCTCATGTTACTCTCAGTCACGAGGACAGAGACATCGGCAAGAGACAGGAGGATGAAAGCAGCACACAGCATCTTTTGATAGCTGCGTTTTGTAGGTACTATGCTTTGCTGCCAGCTTTCAGAGTATGCAATGATTCCAAATGTACATGAGTCAGGAGGAAGTGAGCCCCTGCCCAGAGAATGGATTCACCTCCAATGTTTTCAGCAGCAGCACCCCAGTAACTGAAGCAGCCATGATAAAGTCCTCCTTCAGGAATGTGTTATCTCCAGCAGATCTGAGATGCAAAGTAATTTGGTAATCCTTCTGCAAAATGAAATCACCAGCTCCCAAGAGCCCTTCTGCTAGAGCCTGCAATGATATAACTGCTTCTGAGGAATGAAAGGTCATCTGAGCAAAGCCCAGAGGGGACCCAGTTTTCCTTAGGGGCTCTTAAATCACTGCCTACCTACGCAAGCATGATGACTGTGCACACAGATATCTCCAAACAAAGTAAAGTTAACGTACAGAGTGTACAAACAAGGGTTGTATGTCACAGGTCCATGAGGTATTGTAGGAAAAGTGTTAGATTTCTCATCTTCTATACCTATTCCAGAGTAAAGCCACACTGAACGAGATATGCTTGCAAGGTACACGTGCACGAATACAGCTCCTAGAGATACATCTGCATTCCAACACTTGGATGCTCCTCCTCACAGAGCAGATTACCCCATTGCCTTTCCACATCAGAATCTTTCTCCCACGGCCAAAAGACTATGCAGACAGCATCTGTCACGCCCATGTTAGTTACTATGCACTGATACCACATCCATTTATGTCCCATACCAGATGACAGTGAACCTCCAAGCCTCTGGCTCAAGCTTTGGGAGGAAGCAAGGCTACAGACGACCACCCAAACCCACAGGCAGGCTGTCAGTTGCCAACTGCATCTCCGAAGACTAAAACCATTTCTTCTCTTGTTAGCTAGCATTATATTAATATCTATATAACAAGTGCAGATAAACCAGAGAACAGTTAAGATAAAACAGAGCAAGGGGGAAAGGAAAGATATCTCCATTATCTAGTTGGGATAGCTGGGACATTTCATTTGTATAGGAGGGCAGAAGAAAAGGAGGAGATGGATTAGATGGTCACTTATTTGTTCTATCTTCTGTTTTAAACACACACACACACACACAAATATATAACTAAACCAAAGGTTATAAAAGGTATTTGTTATGCTGAGAACTTGCTGTCAGTACTGTGTTCATCTTCCCCGAGGTTTGACTGATCTATGCCTGGGCTGGAGCACTCCAAAATGAATTCTTCAAGGTTACTAAAAAAAACAATAGCTCTTAAAACAACAGCTCTGTGATGAACTGCTCAATTTCTCCATTACAGGCTCAAGGATTCTCTCCCCCAAACCATAGAACTACTTTTCCACCCCTTCATTCTCCTCCTGAGTTTTTCAACAACCTTTTTCTCATCATGCATTCCCTAACAGCCAGTTATGATTGCAGTGTTTGGTACAGTGATTTACTCCATCTGTTAGAAGAACTGAGAGCCTTCTTTAGTTGTCTGCATCTCCCCATGTTAATAAAGAAAGTCCACTTATAGAGTCCCAAGGGACGGTTTTTTTATTGCATTTAGGATTGTAAAATATCAACTACAAAACAAAGCAGCATCTAAAAAGGTTTTACAAAGACTCCACATTTCTCAGCATGAGAAATACAGTGAAAGGCAGTGAGCGTTTCTACTGGCATGGGGAGGGGGAGGGAAGGGCTGTGGCAGTAGTTAGCTGCTTCAACTGGTCATTGTTATGATCACACTAAGGATGGTTATTCCATGCAAACATCAGGTCAAGTTAATGGGTGACAGAATTCAGCCCTAAAGCAGGAGAGCTGACCTAGTGATGGTGTGTTCCCCCCAACGACGGGCTTGCTGCCCTTCCAATCCAGGAAGGCCATTCTGCACCCACCAACCAAGCCTTAAGCATGTCCAGGCCTCACTGATACAGATCCAGATGTTAAATACTCATGTGTTTAGTAACAAGCAAGAGTGAAAGGGGGACAGACGTGGGCTGTGAGGCCTTAACCCTAGAGAAGACTATGCCCTGCTGGAAACCCAGCTGCAGTGTTTTTCCCTGGGGAATTCCAAGCCCGTGTTTCACATCCCGCTGCTATCTCTGCACAGAAGCAGGCACCTTCAAAAACATTTACAGACCTTCAGATTTCACAGACCATTTGCAAGGACTGTGTTTGCAGCATTGCCCTACTCAAACCACACACAGCTCCTCTCAAAGCTGTGCTCAGAACCCCAGGCTGGCTCTTCCATGGCTCAGTACTCATCGCTGCAGTGCTGAGCACCTAGCACCTACCATACACTTTGCTGAGAACAACAACTGGTCAACACCTCCACACTGATTTTGCATTTGTACATTTAAAATGGATGTTAATAAATCCGAATAGACGCAGATCTTGCCCTGCTTCATTCAATCCCTTCCAGTAACACCCAGCAGCGCATTTTCAAGTATGCTTCTTCGAAGGTCAGAAAGCAACAGTGATGCTGATTGGTAAAAGCAAAGCACCCTCGTTTTTCCACTGTGTGACATGGAATATGCGTATTTACACACTGGATGCAGTGAAAGAAGTGAACTGCTAAATGCAACCTAAAATTAGAACTATTTCGCCTATCTTGTTCTCAAGAGCTGTATTATTTTTCCCCTAAAACTGACTAAAGCAAGATGTGCAAATCATGTTAGGGATGGTGAACAGTGCAAGGCACTTGATTTCAATTTCCAATAAGCACGTTTGCAACCCAACACAATCAGTACCTCCCAAAGTCTGCATTTTTATGTATTTCCTGAAATAGTACAACAGCTGATATGTGGCTACCTGCTGCCTCCATTCAGACACATAAAACACACAGGTTTTAATCTGGCCAGGTCCATCCAGAAAACAGAAGTCCTTTGAAAGACCCCTATGGGAATGAGCTGCCTTACTGCGGCCACAGACTCCTCAAGGGACACGAGCACTGGGAACCGTTGTGGTAAGAGCATCCTTGAAAACAGAGCATGGCTCAGCTGCGGCCCACCAAGAGACACAGAAATTCCTGCTTTTCTGGCATCTGAGCCAGATGAAACACAGCAATACCAGCAAACTCCACAGGTCTTTCATCAGCCTGTCCCACCGGTGTCATTAGCTCTGGTGCATACGCAGACTCCTAAGCTCAAGAAGTTGAAGAGAAGAAGGGGCCTGGCTCGCCATGTGAATCTGAAGAGCAAGGGGAAAGAAGAGAGAACATTTTGGGCTCCATTTTCTGAAAGCGAACCATTTCCTGGAACCATCTTCTCTGGAATCAGCATTTCTGAAGTTGAAAACTGACTGTGGCAGAAGTGTGACAGCAGAAGGCTGTGCAAGATAGAGGTTAATCCGGGTTTACAACCCAGCCCTTGCTGAGAGCAGTGCACACGGAAGGAGCTGAAGGCACAGGGGCTGTAGCAAGCACCAGGAATTTGGGCCACAGCGCTATCACCATCTCTATTATTACAGCTTAACAGCTTTCAGACTAAGCTGCCTTCCTATGCTCTGTTTTGCCTTATCAACTATGACAAGATTAGCTCTACCCAAGATGCTGAATTGACAGCTTTGAAGACTGGAGCCTGCTCTCCACTGGGTGAGGATAAACTGGGCAGAGACAACACAGACTTCCTACAGTTTTATCCTCAGAAGCAGAGCACGACTGGGACAGCGCAGGATACACCAGAAAGGGAATCTCGGTCTTTCTCTTACTTGGCCTTCAGCACCTTTCCCTAGAGCCCCTTGGAGGGATGGGCATTAAGAATGCTCATTAGCAACAGGCAAAACCACTACAGAGAGACCCAGCTGAGCATTCCCAAGAAGGGAAACCAGGCATCCTCTGTTCTCAGTACCAGAATACTTGTACACAGTAAACCAATGACTCCACACCAGGCTCGCGTTTCTCACTCAGTGAAGACTCCTTTCCCCACATCACCCAGTATCCCAGACAGCGCATATCCCATTCCAAATGCATCCTTTGTCTCCCATGCCCACACAATCAGAGCTAGTCCTATTTTCCAACAGAATCTCATGCTCGGTGAACTGCACTGTTTATCGCAATGAGCTGTTTCTTGGCAAGAACGCATCATCAACCAGAGCATCTTGCAAACAGGGCCTTTTCTTTAAAGATGGAATTCATTTCCTCTGAGCGCTCCTCTCCCGTTTTCCGCACTGGGGATTTTTGGCAATTCACATCCTGCTCTTCAGCCTCCCCGCTGGGCTCCTAAGTCCCCTCTACAGCCCATTGGCCTGTTCACAGTCACACACATGACAAAACTCCAAGTCTTGCTTCTGACCTGGAAAGAACCTGAAGTAAAGATGAATGGAGCTAATGGATTCACTCCCTGCAAGAGGAACACGCAGCAGCGACCAAGTGGCATCCTGCGCACGCCTCCAACACACCAACCACTAAATACACTGGAAATAACTGACAGAGAGTCCGTAACAACGGGCATTATGAGCTCTTGCACAGCAGTGGTATGACTTTTCTGCAGGGACATAAAATGCAAAGAGAAGAAGAGAGAGCCTGCTACTGCCTCTAGATTTTCCAACAGGTCTTTTTTGGCGTGGTTCCTTATCTCTACCTCTCATTTTACAACAGTAATGATAATTCACTTTGCAATATTGTTTAGTTTGACACTTTCCACACTAAAAGACAACAGAAGGCATGGACCCCAGCCTGTTCTTGAGCAGGAAGCATACAGTATATATTAAATGCACACACACCAGTCCCCTCCATTCCCACTTCAAGGAGTTAGTATATGCTTGCGAATAGAGCACTGGAAGGAAGTGATGCAGGAATGCAGAGGGAAGAGAGGGAAAAGCATTAAAACTTGTACGAGTGACAAAGTTTTAGAGATTACTGGAAAGTAAATGAAATGTTCAAGATCAGTATCCAAGAGACAGCGTAAGGAGGAGCCAAAAAACTTACACACTGATGTCTTCTGGTTGTTGTCCTTGCTGGGCATCAGCTTCACCCCTCTGGACTTCAGTTCCATCTGCTTTTTGACTACAGAGATTTAAAATAAAGAGAAGGAAAAGAATTAGCTGAGCTTTAGGAATTATTTAAAACCAAAATGAAGCAACAGTTACACATGCTGTAGGACACCCTGCACCGCCCCACTGATCCCAGCTCCTCAGAACCACTGTGATCTCCTTTGCATTCACCATGTTAGGTCTGGACTGGTGTCTTTGGGGACCTGAGCCAAGCTGACCTAATCTGAGTACTATAAACAGGACAACCCCCTCATCCCCAGGTCACAATTGCATTTTGCTGAACACACTAAACCCAGGAAATACAAAAGGGAACTTCCAAGAAACTTCAGGGATCCTGGGAATGAAATGCTGAGTTAGTTTCTCCCAGTTCTACTGATGCAGTCATTCCATGAACGCATTGTGCTGCAAAGCCATTCTCTGCTTCTGTGGAACACAGCGCTCAAATGAACACCCATTGCCTAAAGACTGCAAACATGATGTGCATAAACAGTATACTCAGAAAGGCAGTACGATAGCAGGAAAAAGAAGAGCCATATGAAAACTGTATCATTGGCAAAAGATAAATTTACAGAGCCGCTGTCAGTAGCCACAGGCACGTCAATGATAAGATCTGCATTGTGCCTCTACCAGAGGTCCTGCTGTGACCATCCCCTTTAAACATCATCCAGGAGACGAGAAAACACGAGAGCAGCAAGGAGATTTCCACCCATCCATCCATCACCAGGGGAGTCCTGTCCTTCTTCCCAACGTGAAAATTCCCCATGTAACCAAGCAGCTATTTGTCCTTATTATCTGGACTTGGCTGTTACTGAGGCTCTCTCAACACAAGAGGGTTTTGCACACACCCCACACTGTCAAACCCATCTGGATAGCGGCAGAGACAGACAGAAGCTTTCTGCAGCACACACATAGGTATTTTTTACTAACACATAGGATTTGTACTGGCACGTTTGAAGTTAATGTGGTTAAAGAACAACTTCCCAGCAGAAAATATGACGTCCAAACCACTTTATAGGATCCTTTTTCTGATGAGCCAGTCCTTATCTATGGAGAAAACCAGCCTGTCTTCCACTTCAAACTGTTCTTTTCTTGTTCTTTATCTTGTCATACTTTCATCCCCAAATTAGCACATTTCTAAGACAAAGTTGTCAAGAAAAATTACTGATATAACTAACAAGGGGGTTTTAATCATGCTTTTCTTGCCTTTAAGGAAAAAAAATCTGTTTATAACATCTGTTTGCAGGAACTTCAGACAGAGAGATGTCAAGCATCATTCCTTGAAGCCTACCTAAAGTAGTGCTTTTTGGAGCTAGATGTTAGCTTGGAGCTTTTTGTTCATCATTTGGTTACAGCTTTCTGCTTTCTCTTTAAATAAAGCAATTAGAGCTCCAAACTGAGAGCTGGAGCAGGACTGGGGGGGGGGCTCTGCCCAGAGCAGAGGGGGAGAATCCCCTCCACTGACCTGCTGCTCATGCTCTGGGGATGCAGCCCAGGGCATGGGGGGGTTCTGGGCTGAAGTTGTCACTGCTGGGCCCTGGGGAGCTTCTCCTCCCTCACTCAACAAAATACTAGACTGGGACTGGGAAGAGTTTACAGGGTACTTCCTACAGACAATCCACAGCACTCAACCCATCATCAGGATTGTCGTGGTTTAAGCTGTAAATCAGCCACGCAGTTTGTTCACCCACCTCCCCCTCCTAAAAGAGCTGTCGCGGTTTA
>JAOEHY010037765.1:0-15234 GCA_025447955.1 Psilopsiagon aurifrons | reverse complement strand
GTGAGACCCAGATTTCTTTTCCTTTATGTCCTTCCTTCAGCGGTTGTTGTGGAGCCGCTGGCGGCTGTGGCGCTGGGGGGGGGGGGACGGAACGGGACGAGACGACGCGGGAGCGTGTTTCGGGTTGGGGGGGCTGCTGGTGGGGCTAGCGGCCTCTTCGCCCCTTCCCCTTCGACGGAGCAGCCGGGTCTTGCAGCCGCCGACCGTGCGCTCCCGTGTCCCTCCGTCGTCCCTGTCCCCTTCTTCCCGGCCGCGGCTGCCGGGGTGCGCCGGCGGGTCTGTGCGTGTGTGTGGTGGTGAAAGGGGGTGTGTGTGGGTGCTGACTCTGGGGTGAGCTCAGTGGGGTCTCTCCTCCCTGACAGTGGCAGGGATGGAGCTGAGCCGCCCTTTAAAAAGGAGGGAAGGGGAAGAAAGGGGAGGGAGAAGAAAAAAGGCAAGCGCTTTCTCGCTTTGAGCTGGTTTCCCTGCGGCAAGCTTCCAGCAGGAGAGCGAGCCAAGGCAAACAGGCGGGCAGACCTGGCTGAGAAAGGGCAGAAATGCAGGCTCGGAGGTAACAGCGGGACCCCCTTCGCCTCCCCGAGCTTCTGACAGGTGTCTGACGCCTTCCTCAGACCGGTGGCGTTTTCTCCGAACTCTAGCGAAAGTCGGACGGGGACTTCTTTCAGCGTCTTTGGTTTGGCACATTGTCTTTTCATTGTGGTTTAGCTAGGCAAAAAGAGCCCCGGGCGAAACACCTAAGCATATTCTGTACCATTGCTGAGAACGGCATTAAAGCATTTCCAAGGTGCAGGCTCCCGGTCTTAGAGCTGTGGCTATGTGGCAGTGTTTGTAAGGCAGCAGATAAATGTGGTGTACTGCAGAAGTAGGTGAAACAGATCTACTTTTGTCTGACACGAGGATTTACTTTCCGAGCAAGTTGCTGCACTGAAGGAGGGTATACTGGAAGGCGGTTGGAGTGTATCAGGGCAGATGAGGTCTGAGAGGATAAATAAAAGACAGTAAGAAGGGTATGAAATAATAGTTTAGTGAGGAGCCCATAATTATGTTTGAGACCAAACTTGAGGGAAGAAATGCATCCTAGTAGTGCATGTCTAAGAATAAATGCAGGTACACCCTTCATTTTCTAATGAAGGGCTCAACTTGAGTAATTTTCCAGTAGTTTTTGCAAATATGGTGATGCTGATATTAAGGTGGTAAAAAAAAATAATTTTGTATCACAGCCACTCTTTTTTATTTGATTACTTCTTCAGAAAAAATGTAACATTTAGAAAACAGTGTGAAGAAGATACAGTATCCTTAGTGAGGAGAATCTGTAAGTCTGTCAGTTCAGTCTATAATGTCTGGAGATGCTAGAAGTTCAAACGCTTCAGAAATACTTTGTGTTGATTCTGATTTTGATAGCGTTTTTTACAGGTAGCAGCTTGTATGGCTTTGTAAGCTTTATCAGTGATGTCATATACCGGTATGATGGAGTTGATTCATGCCTTAAAACTTGTGACAGCTGGGGCCATGGCCTGGCTTTGTTAGTTTGTGAAAGGGGTACTGTTCTCTATGGGCTTCCTTGGCACTCCTAAATAAATGAAGGCAGGTTTAGATTCTCAGAATTTGAATGGATGTGGTTAAGTCCTTCAAGAAAATGGACTAGTTTATATTGATAACCATTTCCTTCAGTTGATACAGTCTAATACTTAAAACTTATCCCAGCAACACTTCTGTAGCTTTCAAAAAGTGCATTCAATTCGAACATGTGTTGTTTGTTTTTTCTTTTCTGATTTCTAGCACTCATTTATCTTCCCAGGATTTCTGCTGCTTGAGTGTAGTTTACGAGTGGTACATTTAAGCTCACTAATAAGCCCTGGTTTAGGGTTTTGTTGTTTTTGATTTTTTTTTTCTTTTAATTTGCTTGTGGAGTTTTTTTTTGGCTTTTTTTTTTTGTTTGTTTGTTTTTTTTAGGGGGTGCTTTTTAATCTGTTGTGGACTCCTTAGAATTCCTTCGTGATCTGTGTTTGTGGATCACACTTTGGAAACTGTTTTCTTGGAGTCTTCCTTTTGCAGAGTGCAATGCCTGTTGATACTCTGGGTAAAAGAACAGGGGAGTTTTAAAGCAAGACAAAGTCAAAGTGACTTGGGAGATCCACTCTCACTGATCTTAAACTACAATCCAAGTGCCAGTCTGCAAGGGGCGGTAACTGAGCATAGGAAAAGATGGACCAGCTTGGACAGTGGCCCTTTAGGACAAGGTAGTTGCTCAAAATGAAGCAGGGGAGGTTGTGCCAGGCTCTGTCCTTCAGTGCCTTAGCCTTCTGCTAGGTTGTGTCAATTTAAACATAGTAAGACAGTTTAAAATGAAAAAGCTGGAAGTAAGAAAATAACTAGGAATACCCTTTATGTCTCACAAATGTGGGCATCCATGTTTCACTACAGTTGCAGGAAGGAAGCTGTGGAGAGGAACTGGTTGTGCATTCTTGCTCCTGTGCTGTTTCCACACTGTTCAGTGGAAGGTGACTGTAGTAAGACACGGCTTAGTATGTATTCCAGAGAAGTTGTTAACAGAGGAATGATAGAAGTGACAGAAGAATAGATCAGAATATTGCAAAATAAAGTGAAAAATAAAGGTGGAGGACACTCTTTTCCTGTTACCTTGCATGTACATGAGGAGACATGGGGGAGAGATAGAGCTGATACATGAAAGAGTATGCTGGCTTCATGCTTCTATGGAGAAAGAGCAGCAAGCAGTTCTTTATGGAGCTGTCATGAGTAGGAAGAAGATTGATGCTGGAGTATTCCGGATTGACATGCTTGCTTCTAGTCCTCAATCTGAGTTAAAGAGTTTGAGGGTGAAATTATAACATAAACAGCTTTGCCATTTATCTAACAGCAAAAAGCAAATCTGAAATCCTTTGTGTAGACAACCTGTAAGTCAGACTCACAGGGGGCAGTGATATTGCTGTATGCTCTCTCTATGCTAGAGAAATAGAACTTGTGGGAAGTATCTGGTATCTGAATGAATATGAGAGCAGAGAAAACTGCATGTGGACCAGCCAAAACCCATCAGTTTCAGACTAAACACTGATATGTGACTTTTCTCTCTCTCTCCTTTTTTTTTTCTTTTTCTGTCTAGCTGTGTCCTCATACCTGTGTATTGCCGAGGAATGAATAAGACTGAGGAGGTTGTAAAATATTTGGGTTTTTTTTTCACTTGGGAAATCTGTGAACCCATAGCAAGAGAATGACATGGCAGGGAAAAAAAAATCTGCATTCAGTCTCAGAGCCTCTTGTCATTTAGGAGGGGCAAAAATAATGTAAGGGTTTCTTTCGCAAATACATATGATTTTCAGGCTCTTTGTAGGCTTACTCTTTCCTAGTGTAATTGTCATCTTCTATATTGTCACATGGATTGAGGACAACTTTCAGTTTATATTTGGAGGTGTGTGGTTTTTGTTGTGGGTTTTGTTTTTCTTTTGGAGCTTGTTTTTATTATTTAGTTTTTTGGGGGGGGCATCAGGACACAACAGTGTTTTGGGTTTCAGGTTGAAGGAAGCTGTAGTTATCCCGTAAACCCCATGGTAAAATGCTTTGAAGACAGATGTCTAACATCAGCATTCTTTTTATCTGAGAGCAGCTTTATGGTTGTTCCTGTATTTATATTAATGTATATGTTTTAAAAGTCTTTAGTTGTATACAACAGAAATTTACTTTTCTTAAAAGTCGCGTTTTATTTGTCCAGCTGACTGCAAGCCTGTTGGAACTGTGTTTATAGTTCTCTGACCTATCCACCTGCTCACAAGATTGGTGCAATTAGAACAAAGTTGACATTTATTCTAGGTTCATTCCCTAACTATAACTTTTGAAGCAATGTCTTAGAGCTGGATCTGTGAAAAAATGCTAATTAAAGATCTAAGTTCTGATATAAGATAGGTCATTGAAAATGCAAATTTAATTTTTATTTTCTAAAACTTGACATATTCTCTGCTAATAACCTAGAAACTGAGATAGTGTAAATTATAGGTAAAATAATCACGGAGTTGAAGGGAGTGTCATTAGAATGGTGAACTGGGATGCTGGAGTTACAGTTCCAGTTTGTCATTCTGTCTTAGACAAGTATCTTTTGGCTTTTTACCAGTATCTAAAATGTCAATCCAGGATATTTCATGCAAGTATCAAAAGTAGACTAATGCTGTAAGGTGATGTGGAAGGTGAAGCTCATGTCTCAAATAATATAAAATAATCTCTTCACATATGCTGTTTGTTTGTCATATCCTTCTGTCAGAACTAATAGATGGCATGCTACCCTTTATTTTAATGTTAATGTTTTAACCCTGACTTAAATCAAAGTGTGATCCAGAAAGAATGACCTCAATAGAACTAAAACCACTCTAGCTGCTGAAGTAGCACATCAGAATTATGATCAGTGTGAGGAAAACAGCAAGAATGAAAAGTGACCATGCTATCTCACTGTGGTTTTGAAACTTGAGTATGGAAGAACTGATTAGGTTTGTACTATGTCTTGCTCTCGTGAATGATAAATATTAACCATGTGCTTGGATTGAAAGGTCTCATACTTGTCTGCAGAATCTTTGAGGTAAATTAAATATAAGGAAAAATGGTAATGCAGTGGACAGAAAGTTGAGACCCTATGTTCTCTGTGGCCTTCTGTGTAATGCTGCAATGGTTGCTATTCCCGTCTGCATCTCTTTCTCCCTCACTGGTGTCCAGTTATGTTGCACATGTCAGGCAGACTGAGGTACCCTCATCTGCAGAGTTTTATTGAAGGATAGTGTGCTTCAGTTCAGAGCCTTGGATTGTAAACTCTTGAAGAAACTTGCAATGTATTTGTATAGTGCCTAATGTGCCAAAGTTCCTTCGAAGCTTACAGAAGTCTGTAGGCATTGTTTTACTCAAAACTTTCAGTTGTGATTTTTGTGATTGATTGACGGTATTGCAGTATGGGTTACTTTGAGTCATTTGGATACATTTATGCGTCTTCAGATTTCAGCTGTTTGCAGTAAAGCTTGGGCAGTTGCTGTGTGTCACTTATTTCAAAACCCGCCCCATTTTGCACTGATTAAAGCCATACATGTTATGATTCCATGGTGTAATTTACTAAGTTTATAAGTATAAAGAGTCTTTCAAACTGTAAATTTGGTAAATCACCTGGGAGTGCATCAGTGAATGTTGTGGTTCAGCAGTAAAAGTTGTATGACTGAAGCACGGGCTACAACCAGTTTGGTCTGTTCCTATGTTTGTGGGTACGGCAAGAAGAAAAGTCAGTAAAGATCTGCTTTTTTCTCTTGCTAGCAGCTGCTGTCCAGTGTGATGCCTCTGACTTTGTCAGTCTACAGCATGAACTTATCAGGGTGTAACACAAGCTGCGAGAAGGAGTCTTTTTTTTACCCCTAAAAGACAGCATTTGAAGTAGATCTGCACTCTTCATGGAAATAAATGGGGGTACTGGGAACTAGACTGGGTAATACCTTGATCAGCCTGCTCTGAATAGACCCACTCTGACCAGGTGGCTGGGTTGGAGGCCTCTGGGGTCACTTCCAGCCTGTGTTATCTTGTAATTAACAAAAGGCGAGCGCACTGCATGCTCTGTAATAAACAGAAGCAGCTACCCGTGGTAGTTGCCAAATTTGTGACTATTTGAGTTTAAACTACAGTTATCTTAAAAAATCATTTATGTTTTTTTCTAAAAGTTTGTGTTAGTATTCCAGCATTTTTAATTAGTAATACCCAGATAGGGGATGCAGAATTTCTTCTTGCATGGGGAGTATATTGGCACATTGCTGGAGTGGCCTTTATTTTGTGATTGACTTGTTTGGAGTTAGTAATGGAGGTTGTTAATTTGGAAATAGGAACATAGTTCAACTTAGTTTGCTCACTGCCGCCCACCTTTCTTATATGGAGGAATTATTAACAAATAGTCCAGGTATGGAGGCAGTAATTCTTGCTGCCGACCTCCCTTTTTCGGTTTCGTAAAGCTTGTAAACTGAATATGTAGATGCCTAATTTAGGAAACCAAAGAAACTAATGACTGTGAGAGTTAAAGTTGTCTTTCTAGTCATAAATACAGCAAGGAATAATCCTATGTCAGATACAGGTTTGCTAGAGGCAGTTGGTAAAATTTTAACAAGTGGTGCAGGAATGTTGGCTATTTCTGTTTTCTGAACTGTCTGCGTGGAATAATTAGTGATTTACTGGCTGTAGCAAGAAGGATGTGGTGTATCATCTGCACTGAACACTTTAAATCAGCTTCAAAAATTTTCTGATAAATTGGCTTGGATAACTTGTATTCTGGAATATAGAAAAGGCTAAAGCAGGATTGTGTGCACTTGCACGCTTGCTTTCTTTTTAAAAGCCTTGAATGTAATGGGAAATGGCAAAGAAGTGAAGAAGGATTGCAATGTAATTCCACTGTCTGAAAAGGAGAGCCCTCCCCCCCTGCCCCCATTTGAGATTTTCCTGCTACACTTACCAGATCTGTTTTCTCACTGTCATAAAGGGATTTTCATACCTCTCCTCCTACTGCCTGGCATGCATAGCAGTAGAGAACCATTTGAGAACAACTGGAGTTTTACTGTAGTTACTGAGGTGCCTTTAGGAGCACCTGAATAAAATTTAATGGAAGGAGGTGTACAGGAAGTGAAACTATGTACCTAACAGCTCTTTCTGTCTGTGTGCTGTAGTAAGCTACAAAATGTTACTCAATAGAACTGCTTAATTAACTAATACAACATGCCTGTGCTTTAAAAATGATCTAATCAGTGCATCCATTAACTGTTCTTCATAAAGCAATCTATATTAACAGTGATGTTTTAAGACATTTGGAGAGTTTTTTCAGTTCAACATCTTGATCTGTATTGGACTGTACAAATTGTGTATAATAGAAAGTACACAGACTTTTAAAAGTTAAACTTAAAAAAATTGTGAAGAACCCTTGGTTATAGGTTTTTTTTTAAAGTTATTTAAGTTGAGAGTGCAGCTAATAGTGGTGTTAAACAGATTAAATCACCATTTGAGGGTGTGATGATAGAACAGGAGACAAAGTTGTAGACAGGCATGGTACTGACTTAAACTCTTGTTTTCATTAAACCTCCTATATACCCACATTTTATCAATTTGACTTGCTAGATCCATAGATCTGAAATAGAATGGCGTCCTTGTAGAGGAGGGTAGTAGTGAAGAAAAAAAAAAAAAAGACTGAGTAAAGGTCTCAGAGAAGGTTTTTAAAGAGGGAATTCTAGTTTTAGAAAATGGAAAACTTTGTTTCCTTACAGGCATTCTCTGTCGGAAGCATCTCAAGGTGGTTTCCTCAGTATGAAGTTGGATGGCTTCAGCATAGTTTGGTGTAACTAGCTTAGGAAATTTATTTTGTAGTGGATAAGCTGCAGACTTAAAATATCTGGCTCAGATTGAAGTTGATGGAAGATACTGGTATGGAGATAAAGCAATAAGCTATTTTTCATGACATCTGCTTCCACTAAGGGATTTTTGAGTCCCCTATTTGAGATGTTGATATATTATATTAAGAGATGTTGATATATTATATTAAGTGAATTTAAAAAATGGTTATCTGAAGCTTGTAAATAAATCTGAAATTATCTAGCAGTATAGAAAAAGTCTCAATGAGTCAGTGATTTACACCAGAATTCTGTACAAGTATTTGCCAGTGGAGTTTATAGGTAATGTTAGAAGCTATTGAGGCAACTAGATAAACTGCAGCGTGTTTGAGTTTGGCTTATTTCCAGCAATGGTTCGTACTCTACCTTGGAGGCTGGTTACAAGGAGTTCCTCCTGGCTCTATTTTGGGACCTGTCCTGCTTAATATCTTTGTCACTGATCTGGAGTTGGAGTATACCAAATCTGGAGAGCAGTCAGTGTGCTCAAGGGCAGGGCTGCATTTCAGAGAAATCTAAGCAGGACAGAGGAATGACTTGGCAGGATGTTCATGAAATCCAAAAAGGATAAATGGAAAGTACATCATGTGGGACAGAATAACCACTTGTGGGTGATACAAGCTGGAAATGCTGTACCTGTATCAGCAATGTACCTGTGCTGTCTACAGGAGTGTAGCCACTAGGCTGAACAAAGTGGTGATTCCTGTTTACTCAGCACTTAAGAGACACACTTAAACCACTGCATCCAGTTTTGCTCTCCACCATCCCACTGGAAGGCTGCAAAGATGGTCTGTGGTCACATGACCAATGAAGAGAAGATGAGGGATCCAAAGCTGTGTGGGGATGAGCCTTTGAAGGTGCCTAGTGGCAGCTTGCCAATATTGCAGTAGACATCAGGAAGAAAATGGGCTCCTCACAGATGCATAGAAGGAGCCTGAGAGACAGTGGTCAAAGTAAAACAGGGAAAGTTTGTTTTGTACCAGGGAGATGCTGGTCTACAATAATCTGAGTCAGAAAGGCACTCAGACAACATAAAATATCATTGAAAGTGTGGTTTATCAGAGCTGACACTGTAAGGAGAAAATAGTATAGATAATCTTACATCTGTTTTGATTCTGGGAATCCTGAGTTGTGAGGCATCAAACAGGCTTCCAGTCCATATGCAGACCCTGTCCATGGAAAGGGTTACCCTATGTTGGTTCTTTGAGCTCTTGGATTTCCTTACAAGAAAACAACTATTAATAATTTCTACTGTCAAGCAGAAAGCATGCTCACATGAGAACTTCTAACTGTGCTTCTAGATAAAGGCAGAGCCACCCAGGTGGCATAATGGCCGGTACCAAGTGGGAGCTGCCTGCAGGCTCCTCTGTTACAGTGAGCTGGCTGAGCTCATCCTGGAGCTAGGGGGTATGTGGCAGCACAGCACAGTCCTGAAAGCCAGCCTGTACATGCAGCACATGCATAGGCCTACTCAGGTTTCCTCATGTGTGAATCACTGACTCCTTGATATATTACCCTCTTCCAGTCAGGATCTCTACAGTGTTCTGGCTTGTCACAGAGAGACTGTATTTCACCATGAGGACAGTCACGTGTTGAAACTGATTTCCTAGAGAAAGTGGAGTCTCTGACCTTGGAGGTTTTCAGGACCCAGCTAAACAGAAGCCTAAGCAACATTGTCCAAATTCAGAATTCACTCTACTTCAGCACAAGGTTGAGCTAGATGACATCTTTAAGTTTCATTGCACTCTGAATTGCCCCATCTCTGTGTTTTGGGTCTCATTGCAACTGATGGGAATATCCATAAGGCAGGAGAATTCTGGGTTTCCACATAATTCCATGGTGAAATTAGTGCTATGGCAGTAATAATGCAGATATAATTTAGATAGAAGTGGAGTTGGAACTGGATCAAGGAAATCCAACATGTTGCTGCATAACTAAAGAAATATGATTGTAGAATAATAAAAAGACCCTGTTGGCCATTCTTTGTTTCTATAGTCATGCATCACATAGGCTTTATTTACCCCCTAGTTTTCATTCTTTCTCTTGAAAAATTTGTTTAAACAGGAATATTTGTATCCCATATTTCACACAAAGCATAATATAGCCATTAGTTTCCAACTTTGCTGGCTGCTGGTAATATGACAATAAATTGGATTGTGGTTGACATGTTAATATACAAGATGTATTAAAGTAATACTAAACAATCTGTGCAACTGGTATAGCTGAGGAAATATTGAGAGATCTGAATGCTGAATGTTGTCAAGTTTGGCTGTTCCTTTCTTGCAGCGGGGCGGCATGGAGTACTTGGTCTTTACTGCAAACCATTTCTGTCTTGTATGTATGGTTTGGTGTTTTGAATCTCTGTGTATTCCAGTCTGTGAAGCCAGCTATGGGCAGTCTTGAGGTACCAGGAATGACCATTATCTAGAGACACCTTTGCCCCCAGCCATCCTGCTACTTAATTCAGTGATAACTAGTTTCCTTTTGCCCGCTAAGTTGTGTCTCCTAAATATTGAAAGGAAGATGTGCATGGGGAACTTTTGTATTATGATATATCTGCTTTTATAGTATTATATCCTTTCATGTAGCTTAACTAGATGATGATCTGCCCATACAGCTTTGACTACACTGTATCTTCCAAAATAATTAAAAGATGAATAAATGCCTTGTTTGGAGGGAAACCTGATTATGTCTGATGCTGAAGGAGAGATGGTTGTCATTGACCAAGATGGAATCTTAACAGGTGAAGTCACAGTGCCTATTAGTACTACTGAATGTCATTATCTGATGGAGAGAAGACTGAAATAAACTTCCTGTTCATCAGGGAAAATTTCATCAGAGTTCCAATACTTGATGAATCCCATGACTTCTTGTTTTAAATTGAATTAAAAAATATTTATTTACCATTATTTAATTGTGCTTTAAAAGTACCTAGATTGGGGGGCGGAGAAGACATTCTAATACTGAAGGACCATTTAATCTATCAGAGGTGCACATATTTAGGTTGAGACTTGGTGCTAGGCATGTCAAAGTAGAAATGAGAGGTATTTTTGAGTGAAGATAATTGACTACTACCTTAGTTGAGGGGCAACTTAGTGCAGTTGCAGTCTTTGAAGTAGAATTAGATGTCTCTCCAAAGCATGTTCTGTAAATGAGCCTAGGGGGTTGGAATTATTGGGTGAAATTGGGATGTGTTGTGCAGGGTTTCATCATAGTAGCCTCTGAAAGTCTGAGCAGGAGAGGTTGTTTGTTTACTTGAGGGGTAGCTGCTTCCAAGATATTTTGGGTAGCTGAATTGAATTTCTGCAGTTAAACATACTGAATGGTTTCATTTCCATAATGATGCAGAGAAAACTCCAGGAACAAACTTGCCAACAAAGTTTTCTAGTTGACAAGCAAGTATTCTTTATTGCAGTGCCGGGAGACAGCTCCTCCTGACGTGCCTCTCTGTATTGCCACACAGGCCATACTTATATAGTCATTTGGGCATACATGCATACAAAAATGTGGTGGTGGTCTTTGAAGGTCGTTTACTTCTTCTAACAATCTTCCTAACTGCTGGCAGTCTTTGAAGCACCAGCTTAATTAACATTACAGACATAGCAATCATCCTGTCCTTCTACTTATCAGTTAGTTTAACTGCTAGTCCAGGATACTCCCCAGTAGATGTTTGCACCAGCGTAGTGGGTTCATTGACATAGCAATCATCCTGTCCCTCCACCCACTAGCCAGTTTAACTGTGCTCATCCTGGACATCTGCTAGTCCCAGACAGTCCCCATCCCCAGGTCCTGTTTCTCTATTGTTTTTCCCACATTTTTTTGTACTAAGGTCCTAAGGATCCAAACCTATGTCAGCTGCCTTCAAGTACCAGTTATTTTCCATTGCAAAGCCACCAAACCCAGCCTTTACCCAGAACTGATTACATTTGGTGCCTCTTTGTCTCAATAGCCTACTAGCACCTTTAATTTATTATTAGTGTTTTAAGATTTCCCCCCCAAAACTGGAATTCCCTGTTTTGTTTCATTCTTCTTGACATATATTTCATCTTCTTTCAAAACTTCCTGCAGCCTTTGTTCTCCACCCATTTGTTTTCTGGCTTTATCAGACATCACAGCTAGTTTTTTTTTTTCTTCTGGTCTATGTTCCCACATGGCAAATCAACAGACTGCTTTGCTAAACAATCAGTAAGTAGCATTACAGCTACATCGTTAACATTAGGGCTTTATCATTAGGCTATTTTACCTTTTGTTGACCTTCAGTTATATTTATAGACTTTGTATGGTAGCTGATGAGGCATTATCTTGCTGCTCTTTTACTTGTCCTCCAGGCTTAATAGCTGTTTCCAATGGGCACTAAGTAACAGTTGGTACCTGAGCATAGAGAGGGTGGAGAAACTGTGCTCCTCCCTCCCAATGATTCTTCTCTACAGTTGTAGTTTAGTCTTAACCCAGCTTAACCCAGAAAAATCTAAATTAGTGTGCTGTCCAGGTTTCCTTGTTGTTCTAGAAATTAATGCAGCTCCACCCTGAAAAGTGACTAAAAAAGGGGGGGATGGGAGGAAGGGATGTTGAGGGCAGGGAGGAGGGCAGAACTCTGATGCTCAGTAGGCTACTGTTTCTATGTCACAGCATTGATGAAGATGAATGATACAGAGAATCCTCTGTAGCAAGGAGTGAAGGAGTGGGGATTGAAAACTGATCAGTGTTCACAAAGCGTAAGCTGTAGTTCTTATTTGGTTGTATTCATGTTGTCAGCAAGACAATTTTGATATTGGAAGGTATCTGTCTGGTGCTTTTGTCTTCCTATTCTGTGGGGTTTTTTGGAAACTCTGAAATCCAGTCCTCCTTCCTCTTTTGTCAATGTAGAGAACAGTTCTTGCTCTCTGTGTAGGTTTATTAAGGTCATTAATCAGCCTGGGCGTACATTTATTAAGTGGATCTTTGCACTGTGTAGGCACAATCCATTTTTTTTAGTAATTGGATTTTGTGGATCTGTTCAATGGCTAATTTCAGAGGAGTGCAAGTTTGGAAGACTGACATTAATGGTAATGGTTACAATTATTGTCAGCTAATGCGTTGTTCTCCTGAGGCTTCAGAGTCTATGAACTGACTGTAATTTCCTGTAAACTACATATTAAATATTTCTGTATGCTGAAAAGGTTAGAATTCCAGTAAGACCATGTTATATGTGCGCACATCAAATTGCAGTGCTACATAAGCAATAAAACTTATTGCCACAATTAGAATTCCTAACCTAAAATTTGAAAACCCAGGTGTGATGAAGGTTTAGGCATAGTTTGGAGAGGCTGCTGCTTTGCCCCTCTCTCATTGCAGAACAGCTCAAACTTAGGGGTATAACCTGACTTCGCATATTGAAAATTTGAAATATTTAAAATTGTCATCATAAGAAAGAATAAAAAGCCATAAAAAGTGTGGCCCAAAGCCAGAAAGAAGGATACTATTTGCAGATGTTGAGTTTCTCTTTAGCTTCCTTTACGTTTTTCCCTCTCCTTAAATGATTTATGGGAAATTTCCATGAGTGTCAGAAATATTGTCCTCTTTGGACAAGCTCTCCAGGTGGCAGAATTATTTCTCCTTGCTCTTTGTAAAATTTTCTGTTTTCATTTTTATTTCAAATGAAGTGTTCCTGTTCATACTCCCTATGAAGTGTTTGTGAAAAACTAGAATTGGTATTATTTTCTGAGAAGCATTTTGGAGCTGTCAATTAAATGTCTTTGGAGGAACAACTGAAATTACTAAAATGTTTTAAAGCACCAACTTTAAAGCAAATACTTTTAATACATATTTTAAAGCATTTAGCAGCTTTTAAAGTAGCTTTTGGGTTTATTCTATTTTATTATTTTATTGTAATTTATTTTAAGTTTTGAGGTTTGATGGTATTGCTACTGGCTGAAATAGACCATTTTGGTCAATGGCAGGTAACCTTTTAAACTCTTATTACAAAAAAAAAAAAAGAAGAATAAAAATTGCTCTAGCTGAAGTGGATGAAAATTCAAATATCTGTAAGGTGGAAATACAGGCAGAGTACAGAATGAGCCTCTGAGAATAAAGGTATTTGAATAATGTATGAGTCTGTTATCTGTCCGTCTAAAATGATCAAAAGTAATTTTCTTAGGAAAATAAAAGAGAATACTGGGTGTAGTATGTGTTACTTTCAGTGAGTTTTTTTTTTTTTTGTTTGTTTCTAGGTATGTTTCTATAGTTCTGTTGCAGATGTGTCTTTTACACAACACATGCAATCAGTGTAAATCCCATAAAAGAAATCTTCAAGTAGCTGCACCATCTTCTGGAGCATAACACAAATGCCATGAGCCAGATATGTGAGCTGTGTCTTCAGGATGGAGACCCACTTTTTTCCTTTCTCAGACTTAGTGGTAGCTTCATTGTCTGTCTAGGGCCTGTGTTTGAATCAGAATAGAGCTGTCACTTTCTGATTTGCAGCTGCCTTTAAAGACTGAATTGATAATTGAATTCCTAAAAATCTGCATCCGACTTAACTATGGGGAAGAGAGATGAGTAGATGAGCACAGTGTGACAGCTCTCCTTGCTAGAGAAGAGCCTTGCTGTCTAAAGAAGCTTGTCTTGAATGTAAAGTTAGAAATGACACAAGTAAGTTAGCAGAAGATTATATGGAGACTTAGTTGGGTAAGTGTATACACTCAAATTTGTACTGTTGTGTGCAGTAAAATACAAATTATTTGACCTCCCCCCCCCCCACTACGGAATAGTGAGTTGTGTGCTCAGGTACTGTAATGCAAGTGATCTACTGTCTCTGTTTAGCTTTTATTGACTTGGCTGTAGGTTGGAGCATATGAACTAACTTGGGTATGTGTTGTGCAAAGTCATAGAAGTATTTTTTTCACCATCAGGAGTACAAAATGAGGTTTTTAATAAAAAGTCTGTCTTTTTGTTATTTAATACATTGCTTTTTGCTTCATGTGGTGATTAAAGTGCATCTGGGAATGTTTTTATTTCATCTCTCTAATATGTAAACAGAAAATAAAAATTGCCAAGCTGGCTTTTTGAGAAATAGTAATTAGGGGATTTTATAAAGAAAAAGAATGAATATGTTTCTATGTAAAAAGGCTTCAAAGTGAGTTATTTTTGCATGTGATATTTACTACTTGGTACGTATTTACTGTCTTGCCTGTGATGGCTTTTCCTGTGGTCTTTTGGGAAAATTATCGATTTTGTTACAGACTACTGGAAAAGAAATGAGGGATTGGCTACGTAAGCACAAGAGGATTTGGCTGGAAAGGAGGCTGCTGGCTGGTGATCCTCAGAGCGTCTTGCCTGAGATTCACTGTCTTGTAAGAGAAAGGTCTTTTACATTACCAGATATTTGCTGGGATGTAGGCAGAATTTCAGGCTGGTAGCTACGCTGACTTGTCCAACTCAGAGAATAGGGCTTTCTTTAAACAGCATTTATTGTGTTGAATACTGTACTGGGACATAGAATTATATAATGACTTGGGTTGGAAAGGACCTTAAGATCATCTAGTTACAACACCCCTGCCACAGGCAGGGACACCTTCCACTAGATCAGGTTGCTCAAAGCCCAATCCAACCTGGCTTTGAACACTGAGATGGGGCAGCCACAGCTTCTCTGGGCAACCTGTTCCAGTGCCTCGCCACCCTTGCAGTAAAGAACTTCTTCCTTATATCTAACCTAAATCTCCTCTGTTTTAAACCCATTACCCCTTGTCCTATCACTACTGCGCCTAATGAAGGGTCTCTCCCCAGCATCCTTGTAGGCCCCCTTCAGATACTGGAAGGCTGCTCTGAGGTCTCCATGCAGCCTTCTCTTCTCCAGGCT
>JAOEHY010037764.1:0-12829 GCA_025447955.1 Psilopsiagon aurifrons | reverse complement strand
GAGGGAGGGAGGGACAAAGGAAAGAAGGAAGGAAAGGAAGGAGGAAGGGAGGAAGGAACGAATGTAGTTTTGAAACACAGCAGCCACCGTGTGAAAAAGATAACAGCCCAAGGAACTTTCAATACATCATTTCATGAGCTTCACCCTAACAGTTCCTTATAGTCTCAAAACTTGCATTTGTCTATGCATCTGCAGTGAAAGGACCAACAGTAATTATAACCTGTTGTCCTGGGTTTAGCAGTAGCGGTCATTTTTCTCAGTATCTGGTGCAGTGCTGTGTTTTTGACTTTTGACCTGGGAACAGTGCTGATAACACTGATGCTTTTACTGTTCAAATGTTTAGTCTGACCAAGGACTTTCTGAGTCTCACGCCCTGCAAGGGAGGAGAGGAAGCCAGGAGGAAACAGAGACAGGACACCTGACCTAAACTGACCAAATAGGCATTCCATGCCAGAGCATGTCATACCTAGGATGTAAAAACTGGAGGGATGGACCTAGAAGGGTGGGATCACTGCTGGGTCGGGCTGGTTTTCAGTTGGCGGGTGGTGAGTGACTGTATTCTCTTCCCTTGTTGTTTCCCTTGTCATTATTACTATTGGCGATAGCAGCAGTGGTTTGTGTTATACCTTCGTTACTGGACTGTTCTTATCTCAGCGCATGGGAGTTGCATTCTTTTGATTCTCCCCCCCATTCCCCCGGGAGTGGTGGGGAAGAAAGCGGGGAGAGTGAGTGAGCAAACTGTGCGAGTTACAGCTGGACTTAAACCATGACACCTGTAAACCCAAATACAGTTTTGCACAAGTCAGTTCTTCCCCTGCCTATGATCAAGGAGAGTTTGTTATGGATACATGTACAGATGCACAGACACACACAGATTTCTTCAAGAGCTCTCCAGAGGAGCTTGACCCTTCCAGCAGCTGGTACCTAAATCCTAGTGTCTGCTGTTGTAGGCACTCAGATCTCCCAACCCACTCACTGGGAAGTTCATGCTTAAGTTCACAATCAAGCCATGCCTGTGCACCTCCACATGCAGAACAGAAATAGAGCTCACAAGCAAAAGCATTAGGAATAGAGTGTATTATTAAGACAGGACAGTTTGCAGTGACTCGTGTGAGTGTAGGGCTGTCAAAAAAACATGAAGACAGCATTTTACACATGACCAGACAGTTTCTTCTGTCCCCTTCATTTTCCCAGGCTCATTCTTACCCTATTGTCCTCCACTCTTTCTCCACTCTTGTCTCTTAGATAATCACCTCCTTACCTTCTTACTTCTTTCTCCAGTGTACCAGTTTTGCTAAGTCTGTTCCTGAATTTGGCACTTGTACTCTCACATAGATCATCTCGACTATGTGTTGCATTACTGATATGGTTACTCAGGCACTGGTGGCTCTGCAAGACACTGTTTTCCAAAAGATCCTTAGTCCTCTTCTCCATACATCTGTGAAGT
Organism: Psilopsiagon aurifrons; assembly: GCA_025447955.1. NCBI lineage: Eukaryota > Metazoa > Chordata > Aves > Psittaciformes > Psittacidae > Psilopsiagon > Psilopsiagon aurifrons. Next base: position 11,382 of record JAOEHY010037764.1, on the reverse strand, counting down.
TAGGCTGTCTTTCACATAATTTCCGTTAACTATCTGTGAAATACACCAGCTCCTCAAAGCACAGGCACTCAGACTTTGGGACAGGCCTGAAGATTCTCCACCTGCAGAACTTCACAGAGTTCCCAATAATAACTCTTGGAAGATATGTTTCAGTGCACCCCTATGCCCTGGGTTCAGCAGTAGCAGTCATTTTTCTCCTTAGTAGCTGGTAGAGCTCTGTGGTTTTGACTTTCGGCCTGGGAACAGTGCTGATAACACTGATGGTTTTAGTTACGGCTTAGAATGTTTGGTTTGATCAAGGACTTTCTGAGTCTCATGCTCTGTGATGGAGGGAGGAAGCAGAAACAAGACACCTGACCCAAACTGACCAAAGAGGTATTCCATGCCACAGTACGTCATGCCCAGGCTGTAAAAACAGGGGGCAGGAACCCAGAAGAGTTAGTTCACAGCTCGGTCATCAGCTGGTGGGCAGTTGTATCCTTCTCCCTTGTATTTCCCTGATCATTATTATTATTATTGGTGGTAGCAGTAGTGACTTGTGTTATACCTTAGTTACTGGACTATTCTTATCTCAACCTGTGGGAGCTACATTCTTTCAATTCTTTTCCCCATTCCCCCCCCACTCAGAGCTGGGGGGAAGAAAGAGGTGGGAGTGAAGGAGCAAACTGTGTGATTTAAGGCTTAAACCACGACACCCTATCTCTTACATTCTGGACAAATGATAGAGCATGAAAAAAACCCAAAATAAATATATCCAGTCCCAGTTTGTTCACCAGTTCTATAGTCCCTTTACTTTTAGATTTCCTGAATTTTTCTTGTAGATGGTACATAAGGATGTAATATGTTTCTGCTCAGTGATTAGATAAATAATTCTGATGCATGTGCAGAGAAATTTTATGTAACATACAATCAATATTGCATCTTCTGTATTTCTCTGTTGTCTTTTGAAACTAATGATCAACTATGGATGTGGACATATATTTATATCTTTATATATATATGAGACTTCTAAGAGTTTATAAGACTTTAAATGAGACTGTTTTCAACAGCTTCTTATGTGATGGGGTGTAATATTGAAAAGGAATAATCCATGTTGATAGTATCTTGCCTTTGAAGTTTCCTGACTGATTGAAAAGACAGTAATCCTACTGTTGGCTTCTTTGCAGTGACAGCTGGGTGAAGTCATTGTAAACACTGAAGATAACTTTCCATATGGCAAGAATTCCTAACTGTTTATTTGGTAATCAGCAGTGTATGCTCATTAGGACCCCAAGCTGCATAACCTTATTGAATGCGATTGTCTGCTTAGAAATTCTGTTGTGTTGCATTTATCTGCAATATGTTATCCATAAAAAGGGTCCAAATCCTGGTTCTTGGATTCAGACATAGATTTTGATCACCAAAGGTGGAATATTTATGTATCTGGATCTTCTTCTACACCACCCCCACTCCTGCTTCCCCATTCACTTTCAGAGATGGGATGAAAGAAGAACTGTACAGATGTAAGCAAAAATTAGTTTGTTTCAGTTAAGCTCATCTGCAGTCAATAATCAAATAGTCTTTCCATCATTTCTGCTGCTTTCTGCTTCACTGAAGCCCTCCAGTATGGGATTACTAGTGGTAAATTTACCAACTGAAACTCCACATTTCCCAGCTTCTTTCAACCTATTAATCATTCCCTGGATGGTAAAATATACCTATATTTATGCAGACTGAAACAAGTCATAGCTTTTAATTTTTTAATATTTCATAACAAATAATTATTGAAGTGATAAGAATATCTATTCTCTAAGGAGATGAAAATATTTCAGCAGGATAAACCTTCTCAGAACTGCAACACAACTTGCTACTCTCTTTAACTAGGTTAAAATATTAAAGTATCCATTAAACAAAATAAAACTTTTATTGAAAAAAAAATAATTCAGAAGCAAGATGTTAAAATTTTGGAAATGCAACTGAAAATCACTTATTTGACTTTTTAAATAACTATAATCTCTTAAAATAAATAGAATTATTTATTATGATTGGCATCTTAAATTTTCAGAAATATAACAGTACATCCATATTAATTTTTTTTTTCCAAAAATTAAATAGAAAATCCTTTTCTTAATATATAATGTCTAGAATTTTTAATACTACAACATCAAATATAGAAATTTCACCAATCCTACAATCTGCAACCAAATCCTTCCTCTTCTGTCTCCACTAAGAGAATAAAAACTGTATGAAAATTCTACTATCTTTTTGTGAAGGCTCACAGAAAAGAATAAAGGCCAGAAGATTATTTTTCAAATTACATTCAACACACTCTAGAAAGCTTTTAAACATAACAGACTTAATTAACAAATATTTAATCTCATTCTATGCCACATTCTATACTTAAAATCATAATTTCATCAGTTCCTTGTTTCACTGGCAGCAGAATGTTTCAGGCGTTAAGGAGGCTGAAGAAAAGCTACTTAGATATTCTGTTTTATGAAGAATAATTGTGCAGCAGAAGTCATATCTTCTATTTCAGCCTTTTTGCTCTTTATTAAACAAGACTCATGGGATCTTTTTACTAGATCTGATATTATTATTCTTAGAACCACAGCAAGACTGTTTTTAGGGATCTTTGAAGGTCACCTAATCCAAATTCCTGCTCAAATCAGGGTCAGTTTCAAAGCTCATATCAGGCTGCTGAAGGCTTTATGTGTCTTGAGTTTTAAAAGCCTCCAAGGCCAGAGGTTTCACAGCCTAACTGGGAAACCTGCTTTCAACATTCAAAGCTTATTTCATTAATTTTCCTATTAGTTTATTCAAAATTTTCAAGCTAACAGTTAATATTTGTCCTTGTTAGTGAAAATAGTAAGAAACTGTGAGAACTTGTAAGCATAAAGGCTGACAGGCCTCTTAAATGCCAGATTAAAGAGACTTTAAGCATGATAATCATCTGATACCTGCAAAGTTAGTGGAAAAAAGCAGTTATTTATTTCTAGCATTCAGCTGGTCTCATCTCAGAACAGCCAAGTATCTCCAAAAAGCCCTGACAGTTTCTAACTATTAACTTTGATTGCAACAAAAAGGATGAAAATTAGTAGATTAGTGATTTGGACACATTGCAGCCTCTAACATAGGACAGCACAAATCTGATTCTTGGTTCTTCAGAGTATTTTATAGAATGTTTCTGTACACCAAATTTTACCTAATCCTTAAAATTAGTCAGCAGGCTGAGGCTCATTTTGAAACTTAAAGCATTCTTGGCACTTCAAAAAATCTGTTTAAGCTTTGGCATTATTCACAGATGTTTAAATTCTCAAGCCAATTCTTTTTTAATCCTTTAAATGTGTTTGAATTGGACTACATCCCGTATGTGCAGAGATCACTGAATGCGATACAAGAAAAAGGGTCAGGTTCATTTCAGTTAGCACTTACAAAAGAAAAGAGATTACCACATTCACTGAAATATAAATACAGTGTATAGAAATGCAATATTGCCTAAAAATTAGAATGCATGGGTTTTTTTTTTTACTTAAGTAGGGTTTTATTCATATCTCAGTGAGGTCTATAAAAAAAATAACTAGGACTAGACTTTTTTATCTCTGCTAATGATCATGACTTACTAAAGGAACCTGGCAGAAAACAGTGAAGGAGAGGTCACATGCAACAATATCTCACCAATAAAGGCACCTTCTACAAGGACTAATGAGGCAGTGCTATGGGTCTTGATCTCTGTTCTGAAAGTTCTTTTAATATTCTGCATTAAATGGTCAGAAAGTAACCCATGAAAGTGCAATGAACTATACAGACTTGGGAATTACCAAAATCATATACAAACACAGATACAGTTCACTAAATATAAACAGCTGTAAAAAATAAAAGACTTGACCTCAGGTGCCATGAAGACAAGTATCCAGTCAATATCATCTCCAGTACCTACCGGGGACAAGTTTGGAAAACCCTCAACCCTTGTATTATATGTCAAGGTTATAATGAGTCAAATTCTACAAGTAATACTGTTATGAAACCCAGAACCATTTAATTGATACTATGTAATTTATTGTACTTTTTAATAACCCCTTAACTTCAATTGAACTGTCTCCATTTCAACTTACCATCCACTGGGCCTTGTACAACATAGACAGTAGCAAAACACAGTGCTTCAAGTCATTGCAGTTTACCAGTTCCTAGCTGCTGGAGTTTCCATTAAACAAAATGCAGTAGCATTCTCTATAGGTAATTAATTTCTGTGTTGATGTTTTCAGCAGCGATAATGCTGATGCCAGAATAGTTTCAGAATGGGTTACTTAACAAACCAGCTAACTACTTTTAACCCAAAGCTCTGCATTAGTCTCTAAAAACCAAACACTTTCCAATCCTCGGCATTGCTTTGACTGGTCCATATTGGAAGATTTTAAAATTCAGAAGATGGACAGTGCTGTCTGTGTAGGTCTATGTCAATGGTTTATATTACAGTCCTTGATTTCTGTTAGGAATCTAGCATCGTTGCCAAGAAGGAGACTGAGGAATATACACTTAAAATGACCCAGATGCAACGAAAGACAAAACTGGATGAATAGAAAGAAAGGACTATTCCTTTCTTTCTCCTCCTTTATGAATATTGCTTCAAGACGCTTTAGCTAGAAAGCCTACTTTCTCTGTTTTCTTTCTGTAATGTCTTTATTTACTGGTGCAGCTCTTGACTCTTTGTAGATAATATTGGTAGTTTAGCAGGAGTCACCTTAAGTAAGCAGGTAGAGCATCTTTATTTCATGTCTCATGAATTCGTCAATTAAAATGACAATTCCATTGAAAAATCAATACACAGAAAGCAAGAAACTTCAGAAATTGTCAGGAGAGCTCAGGAAAACAAACCACTCCACAGTCACAGGCTTATCTGAAAAAAGCGTCTGTGCAGTAAATTTCAATTATATCTCCAAGAGCACACTTACCTGCACATCCAGTTCTCTGTGTTCCTCCTTTTACATGTCCTCATTAATTAAATAATCAACATGAACGATCACAAGCAAAATTACTCTTTCAGTACTCTTGCCAGTTTTCCTTCTTCATTTGACTTCCAAACTGCGTAATTTGGAGAGTATAAAAAAAACACTAAAGCTGCATAAATGTACCACCATTGGGCTTTTTTAGGACTGAGTGCATTTTCAGACTGTACGTAAAAAAAGTTTGATGTGCTGCATATTGTTAGAACAAGCAAAAAAACTAAAAAGTTTCCTGTGACATATAATAGGGGAATTCATAGGGCAAGTGATAGGTAGTCATCTCATTCATAAGTCATTTGCTTATGAATGAGAATGACTATAATTGCAAGTTTTTAGGACATGAAATTACTGTGGTAGTGTGATTCCATCAACATGAGCATACATAGTTTAAAATCATACAGATAGGAACTGCACTGAAACCAAAACCACACATAATACCTCAAGGATCTGTATAATTCTTTTCAATGCAAGAATACTGAATCTTAATCCAAAGCGTAAATCTGTGATAAGACCTGTGATGAGTGATGTTTTTCAGGGGTTGGTGTTGAGACCAGCACTGTTCACCATCTTTGTTGGTGGTATTCACAGTGGGATTGAGTGCACTCACATAAGTCTGCTGATGCCACCAAGCTTTGTGGTGCAGTTGATACTCTGGAGGGAAGGGATGCCATTATGAGGGGCTTCGATGCGCTTGAGAGGTGAGCCAATGTCAGATTCATGAAGTTCAAATGGCCAAGTGGAAGGTCCTACATCTGGGTCTGGGCAATCCCAAACAAAAATACAGTATGGGTGGAGGATGGATAGAGCACAGACGTGAGAAGGACTTGGGGTGCTGGTTGACAAGAAGTCCAATATGATCCAGCAATGTGTGCTCACAGCTCAGAAAGACAATGCAGAAAGACAATGGTATATGGGGCTGCATCAAAAGGAGAGTGGCCAGCAGGTCGAGGGAAGTGATTCTGCCCATCTACTCTGCTCTTGTGAGACCCCACCTGGAGTACTATGTTCAGCTCTGGGGACCCCAACACAAGAAGGATGTGGAACTGTTGGAGTGAGTCCAGAGAAAGGCCATAAAGACAATTAGAGGGTTGGAGCACCTGTCCTGTGCAGAGGCTGAAAGAGTTGGGCTTGTTCATCCTGAAGAAAAGAGGGTTTCAGGGAGAACTTAGGGCAGCCTTTCATCACCTACAGGGGGGCCTACAAGAAACATGGAAAGGGAGTTTTTTCAAGGGCATGTAGTGGTAGAACAAGGGGGAATTAATTTAAACAGAAAGAGGGTAAATTTAGATTAGAAGTAAGGAAGAAATTCTTCCCTGTGAGGGCAATGAGGCACTGGAAAAGGCTGCCCACAGAAGCTGTGGGGTCCCAACTCTAGAAATGTTCAAGGCCAGGTTGGACAAGGCTTTGGGCAAGCTGGTTTAGCGTGAAGTGTCCCTCATGGCAGGGGGACTGGGACTAGATGATCTTTAAGGTCCCTTCCAACCCTAAGTATGCTGTGATCTTAAGATTCTCTACCCCTCTATTTCAAATTCCCCTTCAGCAGGGAATACACTGATGAGATAAACTTTTTTTAGTGCTCTTCTCTGACTTAGTTGACTTAGCTGACTTAGCTGACTAGTTTTACTGCTGTGTATTTCTTGATACTGTATCTTCATGTTATTTTCTGTTTGTTAGTCACCTGGAGGAACATAATTTACAAAATAATGTATATTTTGTATACCCTCTGTAAGTACTTTAGTATGCTACTTACAGAAAAACCAAAAAAAATAAAACGTTTTATATATGCCTTATCTTATTGATACTGAAAATAAATCATTTCGAAAACACAAACAGATTTTCCAGCCAAAAGTATGTTTCTGAAACAACTGCTTTTCGCAAGTGAATTGTATCATAACACGTTACATCAGCAGAAATATTTTTAATGTTTACTAATGAAAATAGTTGAGTAAGGTTGCCCTAAATCTTCAAAATCTCAGTAATTCAGAAGTTTTTTAAAAAATTAAAACCAGAACAGAAACGAATAAAATGTGTTTCCTGAGCTCTTCCCATTTCCCATAGTTTGTATACATAGTAGACTTCACTGTGTATTATTGACTAGAAATATATTAATATATGGTGACATATTTGTAACCATATCTTATCTATCCTGTATCTGATTTTTTAAACTACTGCTTCCACCTTTCTATATCTGTCAGTTTGTTCTTCAATATATTGTCTATTTCTTTATTTTCAGTCATATTTACAGAATACTTTTATTGCTTTTTCAAGGCTAGTCTTTCCTTTATGTGGGTCCTTCACTGGTTTTAGTACTATTGTGTCATGTTGTAATGTATTCATAGCTAATGTCCTGTGTCTCCGTTTATATTACCTTTGTTACAGGCTGTGATCTGAAATCAGTTCTGAATACTAAAATAATAGTATAATTTGTAGATTATTTTACCTAAAGGAAGCAGACAGATGTTTAAATTAAAATGGTATATGTTATATATCCATACATATAGAAATCATTATATCCATATATATAGAAATCATTAACACATTATACAGACTTCATGCTGCATATCTCCTTTAAAATAAGGTTTGTAAATGGATGAATAATTCTAACATCATTTAATAACTACCTTTCAAGCTGCATATCATGACACTTTCCCTATCCTGAATGTGTGCAAAACCAGGAGAATGACAGCACACATTTATCAAAACTAATGAATTTATATAAGTATTTTTGCAACATTTTGTCATGAATATAGTCTCATGCTAATTTCTGTCATAGTATTATGCATCATTTTTAACTAAAGCCTCATTCATAAAATTTATCATTAAATTCAGTTAAATTCCATTATGATAACATGCTTTTATTATTCTTGCAGTTAAGAATATAAATGAACAGACACAGAGGGCTGACATGAAATCCCAAGCCCTGGGTATGGCATGCGAGGCCTGGGACAGAAACAACAGGCAGGGCTGTTGGTGCCTTTCATAATGAATGAAATAGAACATTTAACATGCAGATTCTCAATGGTTTAAACATACAAAATAGACACTGAACTCTTCAAAGCATTCATTACTAGAGGTCCCCTAGCGTTTGCTAGGTTTATCAACAAAGGTAGGCGCAGCTCTGTAGCTGGACCCTTAAATTCAGTTATCTACAAGCCAACTTGACATCTAGGCTACAATAACAAGCTCTATTCAACAGAATCAGTTGGATTAGAGAGCCAGTCAGCTTATTCCAAAGTAGGCACTTTTTATCTGCCTTTGGATTCTTGTATTTGTACTGACAAAACTTTTACTGAGTGCTATGAGAGATAAAAGATCTCTTCCACTTGTAGACATCTATATTAAAGACTTAAAATTAGATTTCTGAATTTTCAGAAAAGTCTTCCCTTTAATTAATTTTACTGGTTAAAAATTAAGTGTCTGCAGACTTCTAGCTTATAAGTAGTTAGGCAGACCTTTTCTGTGGCACTTCAGATGCCTCATCTTCCATATGTCATCTTTCAGGCTTCAGTCCTTCTATGCTTCCAAGATCTTGTGCCTTCTGTCACTGCGATGGTCAATGCTACTTGTTTACATGTACTACTAGATAAGAAGAGGTCAAACTATTTGCTGTATGCTGGTAAAAAATATTAGTGTAAAAAAAAAAAAAAGAAAAGAAATGCACAGAGCTTTTTAAAAAAATGCCCATTAAATTAAAAAAAAATAAATAGTTGGCAGATCTGATTCCTGTCTTATTCAAACTACCTAGGAAGATGCTGAATTAGATTAACGTCTCTCAGTTTTTCCTATTTGTAAATACATTGCCCCAGGACCAGGAAGCACACAAATGCATAACCCAATAGAACATGCTTTATTCTTCTCATTCTTCTGTGACTTTTTAAAAAAGTCTGCTTGAGTGACTGAAAGTTAATTCCTTCTTTCACTGCTACTGGTGAAACTACATGTGTATAAATATATATCATCTTCCTCGTATAAGGTACTGCCTTTTAACCTGTAAAAGCTACCACATCAAAAACCTTTCCACAATAATCTTGCCTTTAAACATATGACTGCCTTTGAAGTTCACTGAAACTTGCAACCTATCATGAAATCTTTCTTACTATTTTCATGTTTAATTAAGTGCAAGTATCAAACGAAAGGTGGATATGATTCACCATAAGGGGTCTATGCAATGTTAACAATTAATAATTCCTGTCATCTTTCTTTTCCTGTAGCTATTGCAGAAAATATGGCCCCCAAAGTGTAATACTTGCTATTGTGATTGCTGTTAGGCAACTTTTAAAATTTATTTGTGAGTTTGTTGGTAACATTTAGAAAACAAACGAACAGCACATTCCTTGTATTTTCATGAGACAACAAAACAAAAATTTGAGCTTCTAACTTTTTAAAGGTTACTAGCACACTTCTCAGAAAAATAGGTGTCTTAACAAGGGTGGGAACTGTGTTTCATCAAAGAACACAATATTTATTTACTCAAAGGTGTCCTCTGACTTACAATCTATGTGCTTTGTGAATTCAAATTGCACAATTACAGCTAGTTGCCTGGTACTGCTTACTCTCTGGAGGATAAAAGAATACGTGAGTGTATCACCACATATTCCTTACCTGTTCTTTTTATATATATATATGTAAATATATATATATAAATAAATATATTCATAATGTCTATTGAACTATTTTTATTAGTGTTACTATACAGTGTTACCTCTTACTATATTGCTTATTGTTGTATTATTATTATTCTTGCTTACTCACAAGGTAGGATTTAAATTTTCTTTTTTTTTATTAAAACTTTTGTTTACTACTTTCTTTTTACAGAAGTTAAAATGGTCTAACTTAAACTGAGTAGAAAGCTCACTTTATAATTCATATACTGTTTTTTATTTTCCTCCAGAACTTCCCCGATGAATGATAGCCCTATACTAAGCACTTTATTGAAGATCAGATAAGTCAGGTCTACTCTTTCCCATTTGTCAACAAAATAACAAGACCCAATTTTTGTCCAATAAAAAAAATGCTTGTTTAACATAGCACCTTCTAACTTAAATTTCATGATAGCACAATTTCTACTTATTTTTCTTAAATATAAAATAATACAATCAGCTGATTCCTCATTTATGCCTCCCTACCAGACTCTGGAAGACTGTAACAATGTCTTTGGGTCAAGTGAATTACCTACGTGTACTCTGCTTCAATCACAGATTAAATTAATCTGTCTCTTTTTCTTACGCCCTGTGTTCACCATAACCACATTTGTAGAGAAAGCAAACACTAATACGTAGGCTGGACAAGAGCTATTAAAAACTTTAAACTGATGAATCTACATGTAATATTTTCTTCTTTAATTTGCTATTACAACACTTGTTTTGCTTCTCCAGTCACACAGCAATTCCTGATGAACAGGCAGTGATTTCATGAACTGCATTTTTGCAAAGCTTTGAATTCCGGAGGGTATTTTCTCTCTAATTTGAATACTTCTGTATACTTCAATAATATACATTCCCTCAGTCACTCAGAGTTGCTTTTCCTTTTCATAGTTCCCTTTTCACTATTGAATGGGATACAATATTTCGAACAGTTGGGGAATGCTTCAATTGATTTTTAGTATTTAGAAAGGCTGGAGATCAGGCCTGGAAAGTATAGGTCTGTTTTCATAGTGTGTTAGACATATTTTGTACTGTTATTTATTGAATATGCTTTTCTTCTTTAATATGATGTCATAAGACTTCAGTTTAGAGCATATTAACACAGTAAAATCTCAAAAAATTCACAATGTGTACTCAGCTCTACATCATACTAAATTATTGTTGCAAAACACACTTAGATACAAAATGAAACTCTTGCTAGCAACTTTGACGAAAGCCCTTTGCCAAATAAGCTTAGTACAGTAGGCAGGCCGAAGTATGATAGAGACATTCAAATTCATTCCTCTCAATTAATTATAAAGCCCTAAGATGAATTAAAGATTCCATATAAATAAAATCCCAAAGTCTGTGTAGGAAATAAAAGGCACTTTTCCAGGCAAAATATGCTTAACCTATACTTGTGTAAACATACATAAATGGTATCATACGTGATTCTTTCAAAGGAGGGAGACATGAAAGAAAACAATACTGCAATAAAAAAACCACACAGCTAATCACAGCATAATACATTCGGACAAAGCCTTTAATGAGTATTATAGAATCATAGAATAGTTAGGGCTGGAAAAGACCTCAAGATCATACAGTTCCAACTCACCCACCATGGGCAGGGACACCTCACACTAAACCATGCCACCCAAGGCTCTGTCCAACCCAGCCTTGAACACCGCAAGAGATGTCCCGTTCCAGTGCCTCACCACCCTTATAGTAAAGAATTTCTTCCTCATATCCAATCTAAACTTCCCCTGTTTAAGTTTGAA
>JAOEHY010037761.1:0-16287 GCA_025447955.1 Psilopsiagon aurifrons | reverse complement strand
CTGGCAGTGTTCAAGGCCAGGTTGGACAGAGCCTTGGGTGGCATGGTTTAGTAGGAGGTGTCCCTGCCCATGGCAGGAGGGTTGGAACTAGATGATCTTAAGGTCCTTTCCAACCCTAACTATTCTGTGATTCTATGATTCTGTGATTCTATGATAAATGGTTTTGATTGACTCAAAGTGACTTTTCATTAAATGAGCTGTCTTCTAAGTGGATGATTAGTAATTTTTTCTCACCATGAGTATCCATATTTTGGAAGTGCAGGACATCAGCAATATTTTCATTTCCATAATAATAGTGCTCTGCTTTTTAAAAAAACCCGGGGCAGATATCGGATCTAAGCACAGATTTAAGTGAAAATCTATGGCTTAAATTTGAAAATGTAATTGATTATTCCATTAAACTTCCTCCTGGAGATACAGTGGTTATATACTTTCCAGCTTTCCTTTGCTGTTGGTATGGATGGCTTGAAAGAAAGGTCAGTAAAATCCATTGTCTTTTCCCTGAGTTAGATATGAGAACAGCAGCGCTTCAGGGCAAACTTTCATTTCCCCTGGGACATGGTGGCTGTGGATTTCCAGGACCCCCTGCAAAATAGCACTCTGTGTGCTAACGCAGCGTGGTGGGTATCACTGGTGTTAATAAGTCACTTGCAGCAGTTAGCAGTGCCTGGGATGAAAGATGAACCAGAATCTTCTCAACAGCAGATGGCAGCTCTCCCTTGTCTCTCTTCCATGCACACAATACTGTCAATTCTCTTGAGCAAGGGGAGTGATTCAACCCTTCTACATTAAAAAGTTTTTGGACCACCTGCTTTATGTCCTGACCACAGAAAAGACATTTCACATGACCCCTATATTGATGGGCTGTCCGTGTAGAAAGACCTACCCAGAAAAAGGCAATATCCTTTGCCGGGAGGAATAAGATATACTTTATATCCCTCTCTTTTTTTTCTCAGGTGTGGAAGATAAGGAATCTGTAATCCACCTCTCAAAAAAAGCTAATGTACCAGAGGTGTATGTGCCCTGGGCTCAGTTGGGGTTGAGGTTGTTCAGAGAGTTGGGGTTGTTCAACCTGGAGAAGAGAAGACTCTTGGAGAAATCTTATAGCAGCTTCCAGTACCCAAAGGGGCCTACAATGAATCTGGAGAGGGACTTTTCACAAGGGCATGAAGTGACAGGGCAAGGGGGAATGGCTTCAACCTGACAGAGAAGAGATTAAGTTTAGACATTAGGAATCAATTCTTCACTATTAGGGTGGTGAGGCCCTGACACAGGTTTCCCAGAGAATCTGTGGCTGCCCTATCCCTGGCAGTGTTCAAGGCCAGAATGGGGCTTTGAGCAATCTGGTCTAGTGGAACATGGGGGGGGTTGGAGCTAGATGACCTTTAAGGTCCCTTCCAACCCAGACCATTCTATGATTCTGTGATTCAGAGGCTATCTTTAGCACTTTTTTCTAGCCCAGTAGTGTGGTTTTCAAGCAAATCTCATGCTCGTTTCTATGACTAGCCTGGTTCTCAGTGTGATTTTGAGGAGCACAAGCTAGGTGTCTTTGGGGAAAGGCAGTAAAATGCCATTCCACTTTGGCACTTCATGGAAACATCAACTTCCAAATCCATATGTGGGCTGCACTACTTTAAGATCCTCCAGCATGATACATAGCACACAAGCTTAAAAAAGACTCTCAAACCATTCAGAGCTTCCACAAGATCTGAATTTGTTCTTGTGCTAAATGCAAAGGGCCAAGTGCCATAAGCACCTTCCTATTTGCCAGGTTCTGCTAGCATTCAAGTCTTCACCAGCACTCCATCATCCACAGACACTTTTAGTTTGAAATCATTTCCTGTCTTTAGCTGCTTTCCCTTCTGTTTTAGTCTCACTCGCTGAACACCTCATTTCTATTATCAGATCTTTTTCTTACTATCCATTTGCCAACTGTTCTTTCCTCTGCCTTTAGCCTCCTGAAAACTAAGAGAGTTGTAACCTGGGCCCCTTTTGGAAGTGATAGTGCTTGTCATTCTGTGAGAAGAGCATGAGAGGCAGACGGGAGGGACAAAGGTTTCTTGGGTAGCAAGAGTAATTTCCTGGCAGAAGCAGGAGGTTGCTAATGTCACAACTGCTCTTGGTATGACAGCACTGGCAAGCAGTGATCCATGGATTTCAGGAGAATAAAGGTGATCCTCTCGAAGTCCCATTACACTTCACTGAGAGCATGGCAGACATGTACCTCTTAAGTGAGTACAACATGGCAGCAGCTGCTCACATGGGCTCTTTCATCATGGTTGAAAACCTGGAGAAATGACAGTGCTTTGTCATGGCTCCAGGATTCCTATTCTTTTATCCCTAGAAAGATCCTTTCAAAGTACCATAAGATACCTTTTTTACCACCTTTGCACCATAGCTGGCATTAACACTCCCTATGCATACTCCTGTTTCCAGCACAGTATTGCTTTTCTGTAAGTGGAATTGCAGCTTTGTGCTCAGGTCTGCAGGGAAGTGATAAATACCACCAGGCTCCCCAGAAGAGCTGGCATACCTCTAAAAACAAACACAGGGCCTATGAGCTGCAGGAGAAATCGTTCACACAGCAGCTACCTGAAACTATAAACAGTGATAGAAAACTGCCTGCCCAGTCCTGACTCAGTATGGATGACTTTGCCTCGAAGCTGTGCAACAACCATGGTAATGTATGTGTAGAAAGATTGTGGAACAGCTCCTTCATTCATTCAGCAGGGCTGGCAGCTATTCCAGATGGCAGGCTGTTACTTGGAAACACAGGCTCTGGGAGGGTGTCATGGCCCCACAACATTGTCTCCCTCCAGAGCCACCAAGCTGCTGCACACACATCCTGCAGGTAGGTCTGTGGCAGGAGCTGGAGAAGGAGGGAGTTCAGCACCTTCCAGTGACTGACATGAGAGTCCAGACCTTGGAAAGACTGTCTTGCACCAAAGTATTTGCTACTGTAGGCATAACCAATAACCATCTGATTTTGCTTCTCATGATCCATCTGGCCAAGGAAAGGATCCTCAAGATGGACAATTGCACATCTGTTGAGCTCTGAAACCTCCAACTCCTGGTTCTCTTGCTGCTGTTTTCTTCTCCTACTTGAATCTCTCCTTGCCCTGAGTGTAGTCAGAGCAGGTCTCCTTACAGTACCCCTTCTGAACACAGTTGAAAGTGGGCCCTGAGATCCCTGGACCTGCTAAAGCTTCTAGAAGGATGCTACATATCCTGCAGCTTCAAAAAGGCAGTTGTTTGGCAGTTTTGTGTGTGTGGTACCACAGCTGAATTGTATTTGGTGCTTCACAGTCATCTACTTATACATGCTCCTTGCTCTATTATCATTTCCCATTAAGCTACTGTTCTGTGTTGCTTTTTCTGGTGATCCTTCAAAATCATCATTTACATGTATTGAATATAAATCATCATTTACATGTATTGAATATAAATCCAACAGTTCCTGCTGCCCACATGGGTTTTTTAGAGACATAGACTTAAATTTACTGAAACAATGCCTTGTAATTTTTGCCAGTCTCCTGCACCCACTGTAAACTGAGTTGCGATAGCTGCAGTTTGCAGCTCACTAATCCTCTAATTTAATGCCTGATTAGGTCCTAAATCCATCATTGTTAGTGAGATGTGGGTGAGGGGAGAGTAGGAAGATTTTGTCCTCTTGGCTGAGAGCTAAGCTGCAAGAGGTACACCCTACTGGTGCTGTATGAGTCTCTTAATTAGCTTGCCTGGAAATTTTCCAGTGCTGTTCAGTGAGAGGTCAGAGACTCCATTAGAAGAAGTGTTGTGCTTCATTTTTAAGTCACAGCACTTGAGACTTAACAAGCCCCTAAGAAAAAAGAATCAAATAAATCATTAGCATAAAAATATTTTTAAAACTCAAGTCCCAGCTTCAAGCAGCATTTGAAAGAACACTGAATCATAATAATTAGCATTTTTTGTAGCTCCTGAATTACAAGGATCTTGCTTCTCCATTCTCTAAGTGAGCTTCACAAGTGCTCCAGGATAGGTAGAGCAGTGGTCACCACTGCGCTTTGCACAGGGGGAATCATCACCACTCCGTCTTGCACCATGGGAAATAGAATTAAAGATAAAGTTACCTGCCTCCAAAAGAAGATATCAAGTCCCTGTCGGATGTCTGCGTCTCCCAAGCCCCATGAAATGAAATCAATTATCAATAAAGATGTCATTCTACTGCTTAAATTGCAGTGCTGCAGTATTAATGAAAAATACATGCCATTCTTGCAAAAAAATTAAAAACATGTAATTAAATGGCAAAAAGGCAGAATTCATGTGTTTTGCGTATGTGTGCAAGAGACTTATCTGCCTTTCCTGCTGAATGGTGCCATGGCAAAGCATTGCGACTGTGTTACAGACAGCAGGCAAGGGCTCAGCTATCGAATAAAATAGGTGACAGTTTCTGAAGCTGAAGTAAACGGCAAACAAACTTCAAACCTTTGCCATGCCCAAACCAGCAGGGTAGGCTCTCAGCACGAGGGTCTGAGAGAACAAGTCCTTCTTTCCCACCTTCACTGCAGACATCTTACGTGTGTTCTCAGCTTGTTCCTTCCCATCACAGTTAAGTATGTACCACACTGACAAATGTTTTAGAAGCGTACACATGGCATATGAATTGCATTTAAGCCTTATACAACCACCTCCTTGAACCGTATTTCCCGATGCTCTTTGCAGTGTGCAGTTAATAAGAAGGCAGGCCTTAACCTCAATTTCCATTCTAGGAGAAGCTCCCTGGCAGGGGAGTTGAAACTAGATGATCTTTAAGGTCCCTTCCCATACAGGCCATTCCATGATTCTAGATTTCTATGATTTTGCCTGTATTGCAAGGGGCAAACTAAATACAGCTAAGTGGATCACAACATAGCCATTTTTTTAAAATGAGGAAACTGTTTAAACCCACAAGTTAGAGCTAACAGTCGGGAGCTGGATGGCAAAGGAAGCTGCTCTCCAGCTCCGTGTAACACCGTAAATCTAAGCCTGGACAATTTACAGAAAAGATCAAAAGAGGGCAGGCGAGAGCAATTCCTTCTGTGCTAACGACGCTGAAGCAAAAAGAGGGCGGCATGTGTTTTATTTAATGGTTTATATTGCCCCATTGCTAAGGTTGCATTTCTGAGAGCAAACCAAATCAGCTGTAAAAGCAGGGAACCTCTGCTGTGGCAACTGGGCCTGATCTGGAAATTCGAAGTTTGGGTCTAGATCCAAACTGTCCTACAAATGCCCAAGGACTTGCATTTTAAGATTTAGAATTTATTCATTTCTATTTATGGTAAAAACCAAAACAAAACAGAAAAAACTTAGCATGCATCTATTAGCAGCTGGCCTAGGCTTCCTGCGCTATTGTAAATGAGGTTAGCAGGGCTCTACAGAGTATTATCATAAGGTTGCAATTAGTGATAAGAATTGTGCCACACACATTTTACATTAAAAGAAGCAGTTGCAGTAAAAGGCTGTTCAGTGGAGGCCACATCAAAGCATGCACTTTGTGTAAATTAATAATACAGCAAAGTATAAACTTTAGATGCACAGGCACACTGATAGTTTATTTTTCTAAGAGGTCTTGCTGAGAAGTACGGCCACAACTTAGATTAATTTTCCATTTTTAATATTTTATAAAAGGGCACTGCTTTATTATTTGTTTGAATACATGAATACATTGAATAATTTATAGATGTATGAATGTGTTAGGGAAAAATGAGTTATATGGATAAAAACACGTTAAGGAAAAGCATTTTGTTAACCAAATGCCTCTTTAAAAGTAAATTTATTGAGCTATTAGATTTTCTAAAATACTTATCCATCTGCTAGCCTGTTTATTCACTGGTTGCTCTCTACTTACATGCTATTGAAGCTTTATAGGATTTTTAGGAGTAAAACCTTGTAGAATAAGGTGACTTGAAAACTTCAGATTTTTGAGCTTATAGCTAACACGTGGATGTTATTCTCCCTGCAGTCATTGAGACAGCTTCATTAACTGTAATTAAAGATTACCCATCAAAAGATTGGGTCCTCTCTTTTGAAATAATGACACCAAGGTTTCTATATTTAAATCAGTTCATATGGCAAAAATATTCTGAATACAAAGAGGACTAAACCAAATATAGTGGAGTAAATTTACTCTATTAAGTCTTTGCCTTGTTTAATTTTTAATGTATTAATTTTGCATTTCTATACCGCATCTTTCAACGTAGAATAACTGAGCTAAATTTAGTTCAAGTTAATGCAAGCCCCACCAAGTAAGTAAGAGCCATAAACGCATTTGACAGCATATTTTATGAAAGGCTGTAACAGAACAAAGCACTTTCTTGCAGTGCGTCCCAAAAGGTGGCTCGGAAGTCAATGACATCAGGTGGCAAAAGCATGGAGTCAACACATCTGGATCAGCACATCATGACAGCATTTGCTACGAGGGGTCATTTGGAGCTACAATCAGGTTCAAGCTGCTATTTCCCAGGCAGAAGCCTCATGGAGGACAGCAATATAATCTGCCTAAGCAAGCCCTCAGTTGAGGCTACTGGTGTATTGTGTGTCTGTTACAGTATCCTGCTTACCCTGCTTCCCCAAAGGGGTAAATGATGCCTAGAAGGTCTCACTGCAGGACTGCTGAGTATTGAAAAGGCCATTAGTGAAGTGGGAAGAGAAAAGCACCAAAGCAGAGCCTGTGATAGTAGGAAAAAGCAGCCAAGGTGGTTCCACAGGTTGAAAATGATCTTCACACCGTGCTGACAAAGGAAGCGCCAGCTTAGCCAGAGAGCCACTGCAATGGCATCTCTCTGACTGGCAGTGGCTGCAGCTGAGCCATTGCTAGGTTCCAACAGCTCTTGGGCTGCACTATGGCTTTGCTGTGGACACTTTGTGTCATGGCCATGGAAGCAGGCAGCCAGGCTGAGTACTGCTCCTCTTGCAGCAGGCATGAGGAACAGGCCCTCTCGACACCACACTGTGCACTCAAATGGTCAGTTGGGCTCCTGTCCACTCTCTGCCCCCTAAGTCTCAGGATGTTTGCTGGCAAAGATGACATTCATGTTATCCACTCTTGGTAGTGATCAGGCATGATGAGAAGTTCAGGCTCAGATCTGTTTTCAGCTGGCAGTGCAGGTGAAAGAGGCTAACCTGCTTGTCCTATAAGCCACATTCCTAAATTTGAAAGCTTCATGGCACAGTCACCTGAAGTGCTGGGAGAACTCTTGCAGCCATCCCTTCATCCTACTCACGAACTGAACAAGGCTTTGGTTGATACTGTGCAGCCTGGTTACTTGAATTTGAATATGCATATTCAATCTGTCCCCCAAGCGTTGCCCTGTGTCCCTCATGTGTTGGTGTACACTCAGGGGTGGGCTAATAGAGGTTCTTTTCTTTCTCACACATGGGCATGAGGATAAAAATATGATTCCCCATCACTTGTTCCGCTTCTCAAGCTCAACTGTCCATGAGATAGTAGTTCAGCCAAAGGATTAAATGGATGATTTGCATCTCATTCCCCAGACAGCAGTCTGAAATTCAGAGCAGTCCATTCAGAAAGTTATCTGTTCTATCATGGGTTTGCTATTATTTAACTTTTTCTTTAGCTATATCTCAAAAAAACCCATGCTGCAGTCTTAGCTAATTTGGCTTCTTTTACTCCAAAGATATCAGTATTCAGTGAAACAGACCAAATCACTGATTTTGAATGTCTGATCTGCAGCACAGAGTCTTGAATCAATTACAACTAGCAGAAATGTGGGTGTACAGAAATGCTGGCTGGTTGTAGCACCATACCCCTTTCCACCTCTATGCTTTTCCCAGGATCTAACAAGATACAGAATCTGTGATTTTCCAGCACTGCTTCCTAGACACCAGTTTGCTCGCTCTGCCTTGAAGTCTCTAAGAAGCAAAGCTCATCCAGAAACCTGACAACAGTGTGTCTGAATGGAGCATGCTTGTTCTGTGAGGAGGAACCTGGGGATACAATTTCCCTAAATTTTCTTCATGAATGAGCAATTACCTTCCCAGCTGTTGGCTTCACTAGAACCACTATGAATAAACCCACACAAAGTGTAGCTGGCCACTGCTATTGCAATTTAAAGCAATTTCAGCCATCAGTGGATCATACTGCACAGCACTGGTTTTTCTTAGGGCTCTTCCCAGAGCAAGGGGATCATGATGGCTGAAGGAGCTACCTCTGTTCAGCAGAGCCTGGGATCTGACCCTATAAGCATTTCCTATGAAGTTAACAAGTGTGTTTTGTTCCTTGTGTGAAGCAGTTGGGAAGCACACAAGAGGCTGTTATCAGGGCTGTGGCACCTTAGTAGCTTTTTATGTTTGTGCGCAACTTTCCCATAACAATGAGTTGCCAAGGTTCACCTGCTGATCCCAGTCACAAGCTCTGTGTTTATAACAAATGTGTTTGTGATTATGGAGCTCTTCCCTAGGGTCTCAGCTGCTTGTACAGAGGAAGAAGCCTGTCTGTGTGTTTCGCTAATAGTTCTTCCTTCATTTACTCAGATTCTCTACCAACTTTATCACAATTTTGAAATAACTAAGATCAGGAAGCAGGTTTAAAAAGTTCATACTAAACGATTCTGTCCTTTTCTTAAATAGCAAGTTACCCTAATATCATGTATGAAATCATTGTATACGATAAACTCACACACAGCTTTAGTTGTTCCAATTGATACAACAGTTTTTCCCTATTAATGACAACAATTTTTATGTAATATAAAAATTAATCAGATGATCTTATAGATTTGAAAGATGAATTTTTAAATCAGTTAATCCAGAATTTTACATTGCTGAGATGGATCCGTAGTGCTAGAAGAGTAGATGTATATGTAGCAGTTTAAATAATCAGAGTGATTCACAGTGTGTATATAAAGTTGCAAAATAGTCATTGTAAGGAAAACACATGTTTGAAGAACACTTAATGTTTATTATCCTATTATTTGAGTAATTTTGAAAAGCTCTTTTCATGACTATAGAGTGTTAAGTAAGAAATATGACAATATTTTCCCTTAGGCGGATTGTGTTCCTATCTGCTGACTTGCAAGAGGCATGGGATGAAATGTCCAAGGTGTTCTAGCTGTCATAGCTACATAATACCACCTTGAAGTACATTAATATTCTTTCTGAGCTTTTCCACTGCTCTCCACAGAAACCCTCCTATTGCAAGTCGTTTTCAAATAAAGAAGGAGCTCGAAGAACCCTTAATCTGCAGGGCTGTGCAATGCTGCTTTAGAAATGTTGCAAAAGGGGACAAGAAAAGACAAGAAATTAAAACTAACTGATGTGGTTAAACTGTGGAAATTCATACCTCATGAATTCCATAGACTCGATTTAATCGGCCCTGTGGTCTGGTTAATTAAGCTGCTGTAAATCCTAGTATATGCAGTATGAGGGATATTTAGTAAGGCTAAAACTAGGAATTCTTGTTTCCCTCGACTCTTTCTACAGTCACAGGAGAGAGAAAAAGGCTTTTCCAAGAGAACAACTGGGTCTGCAGGTCCACTGAACTCATGAAAAGATGCTGAAAGAGTGATGTGCCTTGCTCCAGTCTGCCTGCTCCCTCCAGCTAGCACTTATATTCACTGGGCTTTCCCATCAGCCAGATCAGCTTTCGAACACAAAAGAGAATGATGCTGTATTTTTCTTAAGGGTATGCCTGCTGCCAGCCTGGTAGCTGAACTTGTACATGGGGTGACCTGGCCTTGCCTAAGTAGGGGCTGCATTCACAGGATGATGAGCAGCACCTTGAATCATTGAATATCTTCAAAGAACTGTGTGCCTTACAGAGCACCACCATGATTCTGCATTACATATATACACATATGCACATGTATACGTACACAGATACATGTCAATATGTATATATGCCTGTTTAAACACTAACTATAGAGACATGCATACACCTACGTTTGCCTAAGAAGGGGTTGAATAAATGTACTAAAATCACGCTGAGGCCATTTGTTTAAAAAACTGTTGCTATGGCTGCAGTAGCTTTTGTCTATGGTTATTTAAAAATAGGCTTGTGCCAAATGAAGTGACAGAAGGATGTGTATCTTTGTGTGGTCAAATTGCCACTGGCTGTTGGTTCTGTTTTGCTTACTATGACAAAAGACAGCATCTCTTTGGTGTCCTGGGTGACCAAGTCTGGAGCTCACTACTCAGCCTGCTTCAGGAAGCTGTGACTCAACCAGCCGATCTGAAACTGTTTGCTTGAGAAAGGAGGTGGATGTGTGTCATTTCCTTGCATAAACACATAAGCACAAAGACACATAATTCCTTTCTCATGGTGGGATCTTTTTTCTGTTGTGTTTTTTTAATGAGATGGCATATCACTTGGAACCTACAATACAGTGCAGACTGCATAGGAAGGCCAAGGTTTCTGAATTTTTTAATGGTCTTCATTTGAACTCTCAAAACAATCCAAGAGGCACCTGAAATGACAAGGCACTTAACAATGTTGTTCTTGGATTATACAGCGAGAAACCAGTTAGTGAGCCTATCAAACAAGTCATGAAACTTAACTTGAGAGGCATGAGAAAGAAATGTGGCATGGGGTCTGGAGCTGAAGGGACAGCAGGAGAAGTGACTTTAAGTAAGAGCAAGTGCTTGGCAGACATTAAAGGAATACTTGCTTATCTCTATGAGATAGTTCAGCTTCCCAGAAAGAAACATTGCAATGGTCTGATATTAGGTATTATTTTTGTTCTTTTTGTTTTTTGTCTTCTGGGAAATCAACTCATTTAGTGGCATAATCACAGATTTGAACAGTATGACCTGTATCTGATGGGCCATAACAGTATTTCGAACTCTCTGTTCATTGCTTTGTTGCTCTCCAATTCATTTACTTTCTTACACAAGCACATGCAAGTAAAAGGAAAAAAAATATAACAACGAGGAGGGGAAAAGAGAGCAGACGTTCAGACTTCAGATCTAACACAGAGATCCTAACACAGCTGAAGAAGCCCTGAGTACAAATCCTGAAACGAAAATCATCCATTTCTTCCCCCAGTCTTGAAAACATTTATGAACAGCATGCCATTTTTCACTTGCTTGCAAAGTCCAGATCCAAGAACTGTGCCATTAGTGAGGTGCATAGTGCAGATCACTGTAGCACATTAGCAGAAGTCTGCATGCTTATTCATTTGTAGACTGGAATCTGGGTTTTGCCCATAGAAAGGGAAGGTGAAGTTTTGAGGCTCATGCTCTGCTTGGGATAACAAAAAGTTTAACCCCTTTGGAGGAGGAAGACTAAATAAGAAGTCCATCCCAAGCCACCCGTCTTTGTGGGTCATTATTGATCTGGTGCTCTGCACAGAACCTCAGCTTCCCTAGGAGTCAATGGGTAAATGTTGTAGGCAGCAAACAGATCCCAATCCCAAGAGACCCTCTCTGCTATTTTGGACCAACTTTGACACAAGTCTGCCGAAAAAGAATTTTCAAATGTTTCCATAGCTGTGTCTTTATAACGGACTCATTTTTATCCCCCATGTTATTTTCAAAACAGTTCTAGTGATTTTCAGACTTGGCCTCTCCATGCTGACATCTGTGTTACAGAGACCGGGGCGCTGATGCCCATGAGCTCCATCTGGCCAGACTCTTGCTCAGGTGACCTCTCTGGAGAGGCAGACTCTCCATCAAGCAGTCACAATGGATCAGAACCGAAGGTTTTGCTTCCAGGAAATTCAGAAGTAAAACATGCTATACCTGGGCAGAGAAGAATGCCAGAAATGCTGCTTTATGCCTATGAAATTAGGAGAAATTGACTTGTCTTGATTTTATGGATTAAATTCTTGGATATAACTTGGAGGGTGCATCTTTATGTACTACATAAGTACATATGCCACCATATACATGGAATATATTGTACTATGATATGTTTAAGTGCTGACATTAAAATACTCATACTAGCTAAAGGTGTTATATATATATTTTTAGAGTTGCTCGTCTTCATAGTTACAATCAGTAGTCGTATTTCTTATTCAAAACTTTAAAAGAATGTTGTGTTTTCATTTCTAGTCATGACATTATTTGTTGACTCATCTGGCTTTTCCTCTCTGAGATGCACCTAAACAGGATTTCAAGTAACAAGGATTTGTTCAAATCACCCACTTTTTGGTAACAGAGGTATAAGCATGAGTATGAATAAATTCCTTAACAACTCCTAACTTAAAAGACAGGGATAGAGAGATCAGAAAGCTAGTACTTAGTTGGTGAGGGTTAAAACTGGTTTGGCTAGAAGGTATCTTTCTATCCACAAGAATGATACTACCTGTTATCAGAGACTGATGCACCAAGTACGTTTGTATTGGTGATAGTCTGATCATAGCTGCATCTGCATTGGTATACCTGTTAGTTACCATCAGGTGTGAATACTAAAAAGAAATTAAATCTCTTATCTGGGAGGAAATATAGCAGAAACAGAACATCTCCCAGGGGATGCTGGTACAAGGTGGAGTAAACCTGGCATCTCCATAAATAGGTGTTTAGGCCTCTATAGTCTGAGCTTAAGCTTCATTCTCTTTGAGTAAATAGCATAGGACCTTGGTCTGAGCACTGCACAGGATCATCTTCATCACTAAGGTCCTAGTTTACTTCCTGTGTTCAGAGATAGCAGGGTCAGCATTGCTCCTACAGGCCTCTTGGTCATAGCCATGATGTCCTGAGCAATAAGAGAGCTGTCTTAAATGCTCTTAGTGCCCCTCACAGAAGAATGTGCATACAACAAGTTCCTCAGTATGACGCTGTATTCTACATTTTGAGAGAAAAGAGTGTATTTTATTCCTATGAAAACAAGTGCTGAGGTCCCTCTCTTGGTGTGGTGCAGATTATAGGTCCCAAATCAATGGGGACCCAGGCTGGCAGCTCTACGAAGGAGTCTCATTGCCTCATGTGGGTGAGGTTTATACCTGCTCTTCCTCTAGCAACCTGGTGATCCTGGATTACACAATGAGGGCATACGCCTTTTATAAAGAGCCCAAGTACCCAGAGCTGATGGTAGATTTCTCTGTGAGCTCTGGGCATACATTGCTGTGACAATGAGACACTTCCATCAGCTTCTGAGTGTGTAGTGCTTCAGGAATGATAAAATCTGTTGACTGAATGCAGCCAACACAAACCACAGGTCTACATCTCAACCCAAACTGTGTTGTGCAACCTTAATAGGGAATTACATAATTTGTTCATAAAGCACTGTATGAGCCCTAGGAGGAATTATTAGTTATGAGATTGAGCAAATACACTACTGTTGACTTGTCTTTTTGGCCTATCAATTCATCTGTTAGTTACCGAAATCTTAAATGCCCAGTAGAACCAGTTGAGGTTCCTGAATATTACCTTTGTTCCCCTGAAGTCAGGGTAGCAAGGATAGATGGCTGGACCATAGGCAGCACTTGCTCTGCATAGGTCGATGTCTGTATGTATGCATATGTATGTATGTGCACATGGCTGGACTGACAAATACAAACCATGTTCTGGTTTATATTGTAAATAAATGTTGCAATACTGCACCACTTAGAGTGATATTATAGTATCCTGTGCAGACAGTATTTGGCAAGGATCAATAATCATGTTAATTAATAATGGCTAAAACCTCTATAGACTTGTTTTCCAAGGATATCAAAGTACTTGGCAAGCATGGGACTATGCTGCTATACCATCCTATTGACTTTGCTTGAAATGTTTATGCAGAAAAAGGTATAGGAACATTAGCCTATTTCAACCCAATGAAAGCAGAAAAGGTGAGTGAATCTTCGTAGTTTATTTTTGGAAAGGACCTGCCACTCCTGGCTTGATGGTATGTAATATTGGCAGTTCATTTCATTCTTTTCTTCACTCTTAACTTCAGTGAGACAAGGCTCCTCCTCAGGTCCACCTCTTAGTGCTTTTGATTTTCTTCTGGATTAGGACACTAGTTTTCCCAAGTTAAACCACTATTCAAGATCTTCACACTTGACAGTGTGTTAGAGTAATCAAAAGCAAAAACTATATCACTATAGTTTTAGGTGATAGAAGTTGCTGTATGAATGCATGATTAATTAAGCTGTTCCAAGCATCTTCTACCAGTATGTGACACTGTCTCCTTTCCTCTCACCAACCTGTGTAACACCTTTCCTAAGAAATTATTTTTGCTGCTGTAGAATCAAAAGTTCTTAGAGAGTGGAAAGCCAATGAAAGAAGAAAACTACAGTTTATTAATGAGACATTTGTGAAGGTGAAGGAATGACCAGTTTTCCTGGTTTCCAAAATCATCCTCAAATTGATCCTCAGATCTGGGCCAGCCAAAATTGTTTCATATGCAGGTTTCAGAGCAATGACTAGGCACAGCCACACAAAGCCAGTAGCACAGAAGAAAATCAAAAGAACAATTACATAAGAAATTATAGAAACATTGAAAAAATCAGGTTGGAAGCAACTTCTAGTTGCCACCTAATCCAGCTCTTCACCCAAAGCAGGGCCAGCTACATGGGCTGCTTTGCGCCTTATCTAGCTTTTTGCTGTCTTCCAGGATACAGATGTCCCATCCTCTGGGCAGCTTGCTTGCCCAGTGCTTGCTTGTCCTCATAGTGCATTTTTCCCCCCCTTTGTTGCTGACAAAGTAGTTCTAAATTTTCGCTCATTACAGTTACGGCTATGGGAACATTGCTGGTGTAACATTTTCTCCTGGAGCCTTTCTAGAGCACCTGCTTCATTCACCATGTGTGCAAACAAAAGCCAGGACAGGTGCTCAGGGAAAGAGCTGAAACCCCAAAGCTCACAGTTCTGATGCCCTTTTTCAGAAAAGAGGCCACCCAAGTTCTTCACTTGAGGAGGGAGACAGGAAAAAGTATTTGGAGAAGAAGCAGCTTCCTTAAACTGTTTCAGGAAATCCTTTCCAGAGACAATATTAAAAATGCATGGGTGGGGTGAGAGAGAAAGAATTCTTATTTATGTAAAAAGTTACACATGGAGACAATGTCCAAATTACTGGGAAAAAAAAAAAAAAGAGTCTATGTGTCTCTGTTTTCCTGACTTATGATAGCATGTGTTTAGTATTATGGATAATCCATTACAGGAGCCAAAGCTAACATCTTCCAAAACATCACTTGTTGGGTTTTTCTTTTAAAGTTCAGCTAAATTCTAGTGCTTCAAACCAACTTAAACACAGGAAAAAAACCCCAACACAAGCCAAAACAGAAACCCCTCTAAAACCAATTTAGTTTTCTGTAGTTGAAACAACTATGTAATTGGATTAGCAATCAGGAAAGTTCAAATTGGTGAAATTTTGCATGAAGGAGCAGATCAAATTATATTTTAGCCTGGAGTAAAAAAATATTTTAAGAAATGTAGTGCTTTTTTTTTCCATTACAAAAGAACAACCCCGTAGATCTCATCTAAAGGAGTCTTATTGTAGCTTAAGGAGACAAACCTAAAGACTTCACATGATGACATATCATGTGCATCCAGCAGCATAGAGCTGTCACAGGATAGTTGGATGCAATGAAAAGTGGCTAGAGAGGGTGTCTTTGGAGGTGTTGCATAGTTCTTATGTCCCAGCGTGTGACATTCCAGTCACTGATCTGGTTGTCTGTGGGGTTTATGTGCTCAGCGTGCTGAAGTGAACAGGTGCTGAAAGCAGTGAGTCATGAAGGAGAGATCAGAGCAGTTCATGCCTCCCCATCCTGTCTTTTCAAGCAGTGTCGACAACAGACCAATGAGATGGTAGGGCACGTATGTGTTTCCCAAATGGCTTAAATTGTTTGCCTTTAACACAAACCTCTTTTCGTTTGTAGAATAAGGGACTCCACTTTTAACATGACCACTTCAAACAAAACTGCTGGGAGCTGTGAGTGTGTGTATTTTGTTTGGGACTTTCTGTGGCATTGCGGGTAGGAGCAGCATAAAAAGGAAGGATGTAGAAGTGGTGCATTAGGAGGATTTTTTATGTAGGGGAGGACATAAAGCTAAAAGGGATGCTACTTTCCCCCAAATCAGTTCTCCCACATCCTCTCCCCTCTGATGGCCTTCAACTCTCAGCTGGCTTGCAGTGACAGTGACCATGCTGTGTGCCCTGCTGTCAGGATCTGTTTGTGAAACACTATAGAATCATAGGATAGTTAGAGTTGGAAAGGACCTTAAGATCATCTAGTTCCAACCCCCTGCCATGGGCAGGGACACCTCCCACTAAAGCATGTCACCCAAGGCTCTGTCCAACCTAGCCTTGAATACCACCAGAGATGGAGCATTCACAACTTCCCTGGGCAACCCATTCCAGTGCCTCACCACCCTTACAGTAAAGAATTT
>JAOEHY010037760.1:0-21500 GCA_025447955.1 Psilopsiagon aurifrons | reverse complement strand
GAAAAATATGGCCAGGAATGTACCTTGCACTTCCTGGATGGTAGAATTTCGACCTTTCCAAGAATGTGTAATCATTCGATTCATAATCCTGTATTTACCATTTGATTCAAATTGCATCAACACAAGCAGTATCCATGTTCAACTGACAGCCTTCTCTTTCCATGTAAAGTTTTAAAATCAAGCAAAACCTCCCCGGCCTTGTTCAAGTGTTCTTACTGACTTCAAGGGAACAGGAATCATTTTCCTTACCAGAGAGCTGGCTTTCAAGACATTCTATACTGCAGCTATGAGGCAAAGACAAGGCAAAAATTGTATCAGTCCTCCAATTCATCCTGTGCTACACAACAGTTGTTAAAGTTTTGATTTTCAGCTGTAAATTCAAAGTTTAAAAAATATAACATTTGTCTTTTTGGGAATGAGGTACATAAGCTATGGAGTGACTATTTCTGCACACTTTTCTCAATGATCACGATCCCAGCTCTGGTGATTTCAGTGATCTTCAGGAGCTCTGAGTTAACAAACCAGCATACTCCTCCACTCAAGAGCTCAAATTTGGTGAGAAAGGAAAAATTGTGATCTTGGCTTCCCTTTAATTTTTTTGCTGTTCATTCAGAGCCAGAAGAACGAACAGAGCAGCAGTCTCAGAGCCCAGAGAAACATGTGGTTTCTGTCTACCACGATAAGTGACATACCAGTCATGGCATGTTCTTATCACCTTTGAAATTTGAAGGTTTTGACTTTGGTTCAAATGAATTTCTGGGTTTTGTAGGATGGGTTCCCCCCCCCCCCCCTTCCAGTTGCTCAAAAGTAGTTAGCAAATCCTGCTGTTACAGCAAAGCATATGGGGCCACATGTTCTGGGGTCTGATCCTGGAGTCAGGGACTTATCCAGGTGCTGCTTGAAGCTATCACTTATGTAATAGGCGCAGCTGTTTTGCATGGATGATTTCGATAAAACTTCAGGGTTGCTGATTTTTTTAATCAGGAACCAGGTAGAGATTTTGCTTATGGGGCGCTGAGAAGCTCTGGCCAAGTGGAGGTTTCCTCTGGTTCCCCAGTTCTGTGGACTGGTCCCAGAACCAGCACAGGACATTCTTAAAGGGGTCAGTGGCCACTGTTATAAATGGCCAGCCTGCAGTTGGAGATTCCCTAGTTTAGATTTCTTTGGCCTGCAAAATCTGCAATCCAGACTTCCACAACGTCCTCCAGCCCAGCTGGGAATGGGCAAATCAGAAAAGAACAAGAAAAGGTGTTTTTGGAGATCAAGTCTTACCCATTGCTTCTTGGTGCTCCCAGCACTCTTCTGCTTCAATTCAGATAAAGCAAACCAAGCAAAGTCCCAAACCCTCCCTAGGCATTTCCGGGACAGAGAACACTTTAGCGTCCACAAGCTGCCTCTCATTGCACAGTGATCTTTAGGAAGGGAAACAAGAGGCAGACCATGGCTGTTTCTTGCTTGGCTCCCAACTTTTGCCTTTGTGCACTGGGCCATAGACATTAGTGCAGCAGAACATTCACATTCCTATTCCTGGTCTTGAAGAAATCATAGGTTCCCCTGAAGAAATAATTGCTTCCGTGGAAAACCTCCCCATGCAGACTTACTGCCTAATGTTATCAAGACAGGGAAAGCTTCAAAAATTTACAACCCAAATTCACTCTCTATTCAACAAACACACTGGAAAGTACTGATACAAATATTAGCAATTACTGTTTGAAGACTCTTCAACAGGGAAAGAAATGTATCTTAAAATTGAAGTTTTTTCAAAACCAGTTTTACAGAAGTGTAGAGAAAGATATATGTCAGTTATATTTTCTTAAAAAGGTCTTTACCTTGCCTCAGCACCAAACAACTTCATGTGGCTACACATATCCAAAGAAGTCTTGACTACATATATGACCCATTTGAATTCTGCTGTGTTTAAACATGATATTTTTAGCAGTTCCCAACCTCAGGTTCAGAGCTGAAGTTTTTAGGCCCTATAAATAGATCTCAGGCTGCAAAATCTTGGCTTGGAGTCTGTGATATTAGAAAAGTAACTTACACAATTTGCACCTGGGCCAACAATCACATTCTGAAGGTCATCTCTCCTTTCCCTCATTTCTAACATTCTGAAGAAAAGAGGGGGTTCTAACTTACAATGTAATTTGGGTAGGTTTGACCCCAGGTGACCTTTGCCAGGTACTGTTAAAGAGCAAATGGAGCAGGAAAGCAGAAATGGTTTGTTGCATAAAATGGTGATTCTGTGCTAAACTTCATAGGTTGGAACGAGTATGTTGAAAGTCTGGACAAAAATGTGACAAGAAGCCAGTTTAAATACAAGCACATAGGTGTGATATGTTCTAAGGGCCAGGTGTGACTTGGGAGCCTGGCAGCTCTGTGCACATCGTAAATTTGACATCATGGATGAAGAGAGACAGGCTAACAAAGATTACCGATAATAAAGTCATGAAAAGATATGGCTCAGAGTGTTACTGCTCCTATGAGACACGGTAGACAAATGCATTATGAAGGGTTACTTGTGTAAAAGGCAAGCGCATTATTTCTAGCATAGCCATGAGCATTTTATAAGTACACTTATTTTGTCTTCGTACATCATGACTTCTAAGAATTTGCCTTGCAATGACCAGCTCTGAATTATGCTATATCCTCCTGCCTATGTGTATGGGAAAGATACTAAAATACAGAAAACCATAACCATCTTTCTCCTCCTTTTTTGCAATTGGATGCTGTTATAATTTGCTTTTAAAGAGGCTCTAAGTACAAACACAACCTTCAGGATCATGAAGAAAAACACATTCATCTGTGAAAATGTATGTGGCAGGCATATATTTTTAAAATGCAGTGGCTTACAACCAGACCAAGTGGTACTGACAGCACTAGGGCTCCACAGGCAGAAAACCAATGCAAATTCAGCTGTACAAATCCTCATTTTCTTTGCCAGTCATAGAAAAATGATGCACCCTCCACCATTGTTAGCTCCCTGACAAAAAATCCCTGATAGGATGAGGGCATGAGAAGTTGAAGGTATATCTGAGAGGAACATCTGTTTCTCATGGTTATATCTCCCATGAAAAGTATTATAAAAATAAAAATTGCATGTGCACAGTGTGTGCATTTTCACTTTCCCCCTATTAGCCTCGCTAAACTAAGAAAGACAGCTATTTAGGATCTCTTTGTAGTCAGCGAATGATAAGTAAGTGCCTGGAAGATGCTGGAGGAATTGTCCTCCACAGGTGATTTTCCAGACTGCAGAGGGAGCTTAGATAACCTGTGAGAGGAGGAATGTACATAATAGTCAGCCAAAGACAGCAAAGTCAGCCCAGAGAGGTTTGGCTGGTGTTCTGGTTGTACGTACAAATAACCAGGTGCATACAGATGACTAGAAGATCTTACAGATGTCTAGAAGAGCTTTTTGCTGCAACCTTTCCCTATGCATACAGCTGAGTTTAAACAAAATTACTAAAAATAACTATGAATTTATTAAAATCTTTGATTATACTGTATCCTTTTTTTAATGTCTGCAGAGGAAGAGAAAACCTTAAATCTATTTAATAAGAAGCTATTTAAAGTTGGATACATAGGAAAATATAATTAATTTTAATAAAAACTGTAGTGACTTTAATATAGCACACAGTCCAAAATCAAGAATGTTAGTTAGACTAAGTATATACAGCTCTACCATAGCACAAAATTCAAAAAGTGCTTTTTGAGTGTGTATTAAACATTTATAAGTCATCATAGCTCTAAATAGATATATTTAACTGAATATGTATTATCCATATGCAGTATGACTAGCATGAGAAAATGAATTCCAGAAAATCACTATGTGGTGCATTTCTAAAAGGACCAAATTAAGGAAAAAATACAGAGTTCTTCCTTTGTCTTCATCCGTGGGCCCTGTGTGGTGTGACCACATGCAGGTCAGGCAGCAGGATTATGAACATGCAACACTTGCTTGCTTGGGCTGGGTCACGCAGGCATCTGTGAAGGGGATGGAAAGGACTCTAAGGTCTGCTGTCAGTGCTATAGGTCAAAGTGGTCTTTCTGATTGTAGTGTCCAAAGAACCAGGGCCCAGTGTTTGGAGAAGAAGGATGGCTTTAATTTTTGCTTTGAGTGTGTGTACCAAGAAATAAAAACCCAACCACCCATCACACTTGATATATATGTGCACATCGAGCTCTTTTTTTTGCAGACTGCTTTTTCATGCTTCAGAAATTCCTGTTCTTTATAAATGCCATTCCTTTCTACATGATCTTAAATTCCTTTTTGGCCATCTTCTAATTTTGTAATGCAAAGCAATGTTTGGTGACTGTTTCACATCACTAAGTATATTTCATTTGACACTTCTTTTTCTCTGCAGTTCCTTAGATGCTTTAACATGCTGATCTCTCCCTCTCGGTATTCTCTGCTAAATGCTCTTTTCTGCTCCTTCCTGGAGCTTCCTTAATTGCTGCATTTGGTTATTTGTTGCATTAAAAAACCAAAGCTTTGGCTTACCAATTTACAGCACTTCCATTGTCCCATGTTGTAGGTATTGTTCACAGCTTTCTTTCTTCAAAGATAAACAGGGTGAAATTAAAACATGTCTCTTTATCAGACAGTGATGTGATTTCCTTAAGCATGGCTATTCTGCATAAACTTTCCCAGGGGTCATCACCAGCTTCAAAGGATTTCTTAATAAGCACAGAAAAAAGTATGTCTGGGTTCAGTTCCTGTCATGTTGGAAAAAGATGTGATCAGTGTTGGATTCATGAAGCAATATTTGCTTTTAGGTTAAAGATGTGTTTAGATTGGAAGTAATTTCTCTTCAGCCCATGAATAGTGGGCAACAAACACTACTGTTACTGTGAGTTATTTGGAAGAAGTCTGAATTTAGGCAATACCTAGGAAAAACGATTTGATTCATGAGTGGACACACCCAATCCTACTAATAATCAGCATATTCATGTTAAACTTCAATCCTTTGAAACAAAGGCAGTGGTTTCCTCAAGCATCTGGAGTGTGGCTCCCTCAGACAGATTGCAGTGCAGAGGCAGGAGCTGGAAACTGGAAGCTAAGCCTGTTCTTAAGCTGCGAGCCTGAGATGGAGTGAAACAGTGGAAGTTTGCCCAAAGATGTGAATTAGCTCCTGGGCCACAGCTTCGGCCAAAATTCTTAGAAAGGCCTGGGACTCCATTGTCCCAGCCTCAGCAAGGAGTGCTGCAGGGATGGGAAGAGGAGGGGATAGGGCAACAAAGACAGTGCTACAGCAAACTCAGGTGTTTCATTTTTCTTAATGGAACTTACTTTAATGGAGGGAAGTTAAAAATCCCACAAAAGCCTGCTTCCCCTGAGTGGGTGCACTGCTCAGTGGGCTGCTGTGGGTGGGCTGCCCTGCACACATGGAATGGAGCACAATTTCACCCAACCACAGTTCATTTTACATTTCAAGATGCAGCTAAAAACCAGCCCATGGGCCAGGATGTGGCTCTGCTACATGCTGATGCTGGGCAGCTGCTGCAGTGCTGGGGAACCCTGGCTTCAGTGCTGGCTGGGGTGAGCTGGCAGCTACATCCAGGGAAAGGGTCACAGCCAGGAAGAACTTGGGCAGAGTTGGGGAATGGACGCTACTCCTTTCACCTGGTGTTCAGATTCACTTGCTTGAGACAACATCAAGACCAGGTTTCCCTCTTCATTTGGCCCTACAGTGCTGCAAAGCTGGACTGCATGGGCAGACCTTAGCTTGCGGCTGCTTGCTTATGTAGGATGCTGAGAATGCCCCATAAACCGCTTCAAGTAGAGGGCCTGTGATTGACAGGCAGAGGATAGCATGGTGTGAGCATGCTTTTTCTAGGTGGGTTTAGTAGGCTTGCTGTCTGTGCTATGTCCTCCTATACCATTGTTTACCATTGTATTTTCCTTAATATATCCTAATATAATACAATATAATATAATAATATAACTCCCTAAAAGTCTGCTCCTATGGTTGCCCCAGTTGTTTGCAGGTATACTCTGCAAAATCCAAGAATGCCTTGAAAAACAACAAAAGCAAATTTTAAACCAAAAGTTTTACCCCTTAGTTCTAAGTTACCTGTTTTGGTTGCAGTCATCCATCCATACACAGTCATTCTGGTCAAAAACCCCTTGAGGGTCTGTTTTCTTTGCTTGATCCTCAAAAATTTCTGTATTAGTTATTAGACAGAATCCAGCAACTCATTCTGGTCTTTTTCTGATTCTCTGTGTAGGTCACCATGATTTAAGCAGCTTTGGTGATGATTCGTCAATAGTAGATTATTTTTATTATATCATGAAGTGGGAATACACTCCCCTGTCCATATGTACAATTATAGTTTATCTTCAGTTAAATTTGCTTGGCTGTTGGGACTCCACTTCTGTTACTTTGATTCTGTGGTGTTTAAGATAAAAATTAACTCCATTTGCACTGCTTATTATTAGCTCCTTAAATTTAAGGGTAAGTGAAAGGAAGCTGTGCTTGCATCTCAACAGTGGTATTTTATCCAAGTCCTTCAGCTGCAGAGAAGATGGCTCTAGAATATGTTAGTATGAACTCATATGGTTTGTTTGAAAATATTAGTATCCTATGTTTAAAAATATACACCTAAATTCTTCCCTTGTGAAACCATCCTCTAGAAAAATATAAGGCATTTTTTACATGCTTAGTTTATATTTTTAATCGCATTTCTAAGTTTCTCTAACATTAAAATCAACCACATGTCACTTATGCAGCCCATTTTTATTTTAATTTAGTGCCTGCATATCAGATGGGTAATGTACAGCTGGACTATGCATAGTCCTTATGCATTCTTCGAAATGCATAAGGAGCTATTATCCAGTAAAAAATGCACCTGGCTTCAGAGGAGCAGAGCTTTTCCAAAGGCAGAGAAACCACTGCACTATTTAAAATTGAGACCCAGAGAAGAATGGGATTCCTACCAGAGTATTAGACCTCACACAAGGGTTAGGATCCCAGTGAGAGGTTCTTTATGGCTGACAATCTATTGTACGACTAAAATACTCGTACAATACTCAAGAAAAGATACAGCCAATTATTTGCAGCTTTCACTTGGTGACTCTGCCCAGGTATTAGGCAATCTCTTACACACCAGCTTAGGGATCTGTCATATTTTTGCTTACACTCAACTGAGTCCTGAGCAGATGCATGTGCTAAGCTCTCTGCCTTAGCGCTTCCATACAAAAGGCTTTTAAATTAAAGTAAAAATTCATTTCAACAGCAAGGTTATGTTTTCCCTTGAGGTTTCTAACACTGTTCACTCTCATTTCTAAGGATGTTTCCACCTTCATGGTAAAAGCTTTCCTTTTTGTTATCCTTGCAGCCCTTGTTAGATTGAATAAGTCAAGGTGCTAGTGCTTTTGTGTTCCTGAAGGGCCCGATTCCACAGCCCTTGTGCATGGCTATCTAAGGCAGCAGAACTGGGTGTTAGAGGGGCCACAGGTAAAATGAGAGAGAAAAAGGAAAGACAAGC
This sequence comes from Psilopsiagon aurifrons, assembly GCA_025447955.1. Taxonomy (NCBI): domain Eukaryota; kingdom Metazoa; phylum Chordata; class Aves; order Psittaciformes; family Psittacidae; genus Psilopsiagon; species Psilopsiagon aurifrons. Next base: position 14,015 of record JAOEHY010037760.1, on the reverse strand, counting down.
TGTTTATTTGTCTGCAATTTGTTTGTTGACACCTACAGCTTCTTCTTACTGAGTTGATGCCTTTCTTTATAAAGCAATAGAGGCTTCCCTGGGAGAACAAAATACTTGCTTCATTTTGCTCACTGATTTAGTGTGCAAGAAATGTTAGTTTCTTCTCCCAAACACAAGCAGACAGATTGCAGAAAAAATATAGTAGACTCTGGACTCCCACTGAAAGCTGACCTAGACTCACCCCTGGCTTTATTGTTTTTCTTTCATAATTAGCTTTTGCTCAGCTTTGTCATTTTCATAAGCCTCGATATTCTTCAATTAACAAAACAGAACAAGAACAACAAGAGCTTAGGCAGCTCATGAGGTCACTTCTTGCAGGGGCTGGATTATGGCACCAAAAGAATCCTGAAAAGCATGTATTGATCCAGTCTGACAGTTCCTGCCACATTAAGCCTCACCACAGCTGTGATATAAAGGCGCTTAGAGCTGTTATCATAAATACCATCCACTATCTTTAAAGATCATCAAAATTGCTTCACTTTGTATAAGAGTTATTGTCATATAATTTGTTCAATGCATTTTAACAGCATAAATTGGTTTAGCATTTTAATACTAGCTTAAAGGTCAAATGCAGATAATTTAAAATAACATTTATCCTATGAAAGTTATAAGCTCAATTTACTGAATGTGTGGAATGAAAAACAGTCATCTTTATTATTTCCTTCATTTACCCAAAAGCTAAATATACCCAGTAAAATTTAAACTGCCCATTTAAACTTTCAAATAACATATTTGTGATTATTTTGTGAATGCACATAATATTTAGGGCATGAACTTAAAAGCAATATAAATTTTCTGTATGTCTTTCTGTAGGACAATGATTATAAGAGAGGCATATTTATAATTGGAAAGGTCAAATAGAGCTGCAGCTTTTATGATGAACTGAAGGTATCAGGAATAAACATGTAGATGGACCCCTTAACCACCCCTAAGTCTGGGCCTCTGCCCATCCCTAGTCCTGCTGTGCACGGAAACCTCCCTTCCAACTTGTGGCTCCTTGAACCAATAAAACATGAAAGGTAAATGCCTATTTGAGAGAGAGAAAAAAACCTGATGATCGTATGGGTGAAAGGCAATATAGTCGATAGTATCCGCAAAAGCAAGTAGGCAAAGTCTTGCCCTAAGAACCCTTTCCAAAGGGGTCTCCTGGAGTTTTTTGCTGTAAACAAGAGTTAGAATACACTGGTATGGCCCATAATAAATTATTCCCTCAACAGAGGTGGAACAGCAATCATGTAGCAGAGGAAACTTCTGATCCCACTCTGAATGTGGTTGTGGGAGAGCCTGTGGCCTGCTGGTCACGCTGTTCTGGTGGGAAGGGATAGACCAAAACTGTAGCTGCTGATACTGATCTGAAGCACAAGCTTCACACTTGGACTACCAGGGGTTTGCCTCAGAGATGTACTTTACCCCAGGGTCTTTTCCAATTCTTAAAGTTGTTCTGTTTGTGCAGACAGATGTCTGGTGGAGCATGAACCAGAGCAGAAGTTTCCAGCATTGTAATGGTCTTCTCTAGTCACTAGGTTACAGAGGTTATTTCTCATATTAGCTGGTCATCTACGTACCTATGTGTTTTACTTCATGCTTGGGGCATAAGCGGGAAGAGCAGTGGGGTGAATCCACATTCGTTACAGCTCCTATGACTTCTACAGCCAATAGACAATTTCTTGGATGGCACTGGATGCATTTAATTTTGTTGCAGTTTCTAGAGCCAAGACACTTACCCAGTGCTTTTCTTCAGCTGCAGTGCTATTTAGTTTTCAGGGCTGATAGTCAGCAAATGTGTGCTAGCCTGTAAGCTTGTATCTTCACAGCCTCCCAGGCCTTGCAGCACCTCTCTGCCCATCTCATCCTCACTGGAGGACAATAGAAAAGGTATCTTTCTCTTTTTAGAACAACCGTGAAAAAGACGTGGCATTGTTCCTTCAGTGGGATTCACAGATAGAAACAGCATTTTACTAAGGATATGTAATATTTGCTAATATTCTAATTCATTGAAAAGTATTTATTTGGTAGAATATCTGTGGAATGTGGCTATAAAAAGAAGGGTCAGATAAATTCAATTAAAAAAATAACAAGACCATTTTTATGGTATTTTTGGTTTCCAGATGCAAAACAAACAAACAAATCAGGCTTAATTTAAGAAAGAGGGTAAAAGAGATTTATTAAGCTGTAGAATGTTCGAAGAGAAAAGGAAGACCCACCACATGGAACTTCTAAAATTAAATTAGACAATGCAATGAAAGATACCATAACACAATGGAATTTAGTAACAAAAGTAACTTTTCTGGCATGAAAATAATTCTGCATTCTGAGCTGTCTAAAATGTAACTTAAAGGTAACATTATAATCTTTTTTAAATACATACAGCAATTTTTCTTAGAAGAGCCTTTGCAAGATGATTCCAGTCAAGGGTAGATTTTAAATAATTTGCTGTAAAGGAGTAAAGAGTAATAATTAGAAAAATTGAGTAGAAATATCAGATTAAAATAGATGTCATAGACTCGATTACTGTCAATACTGTTTCAGCAGTTTAACAAATTACTGCCCTTCACCAAACCCAAATTTCCTTTTGCTGTACATGCTCTTTGCCAAAGCTCATGGTGAGATAGCATGGTTTAGCCTACGTTATTTTTAGCTAGATTGCATGTACTGTGTAATATGCTCCAGAATAGGAAACCTTTCCCTTGGCCAGCTGACTTGGAGTGGTTCATATGCACACTCAGTGCTGTGCCTGCTTCCATGGTGCAGAGCATTTTAGAAGTTACTGTCTCTGCACCTGACCCGTGCACCTTTGCGGCTCCTGAGAGCAAGATCTGTGTCATATTCAGAACATGCTGGCTCCATATTTTTCACACAACTGCATCAGCTGCCCTCGTAGGCTGTATTTCACTTGAGATTTGAAGGGCTGTTTGTGTTGTTTCTTTGAGCATAATCAGAAGCTGAGTCTCTGAACCACACATAAATTTCACTGTGTTTTGTTTCACTTCAGATGGCATGCTGGGTACAACCTAGCATGTACTAGGGTTGCCACGACCACCTCGCTTTTAGCAATTGCTGGTGGAAGAACCTCACACATCACTTCATGCAAGGGAAGAAATAGCAGTAAGGATAAGAATTACTGCTAATCTACTACCTTTCTTTTCATATAATATTAATATTTACGTAAAAGAGAGCATTGCCTTTTTATGTACATTTTTCCTCCTACATATCAGAAATGGAAACACATCTGAAATCACCAGAATTCTGCAGGATTCAAAGATGCCAAGCCCTAGTTTATTTTTCACCTGTGTGAGCTCTTGTAAGAAGTTCGTGAGTCCTGGTAAAGTTAATCTGATTCACTGATGTCTCAAAGATATCTGTCTTTAGAACCCAAAATCAGGCTTGTAAATAGTAGATACCAAGAATAATTTGAAGGAGGTTCTTTGTTAACAAATATAATCTTTTCTGCTTAGAAAAACTGCTGGCATAGCTGTGTTTCTATCACTGTATTGCTATCACTGCAGTGGTAATCCTAACAGGAACTTGCCTTACATGAAATCTTTTAGGAATGCCACTTTGCTCTGGTAGGTTGTTATATTATTTGCAGTTCTAAACATAAGAAAATCAGAAGCAATGTCACACTGAAGAGATGAATTCACCCATGTCCTTTCTTCCTCCTGCTCAATGGGTATTCAGAATTGAAGGAGGCTTAGATTGTTCAACTCGTATAAATGCCAAATGCTGCTCACATAGTCATTAAAATTTCAGTCAGGATTGGCCCTTGCAGGTCACTACTACACTGACTGTCAGGATCGCCAAGTGGTTGAGGTTGGGAGGGATGTCTGGAGGTCATCTGGGACAACCCACCTGCTCAAGCTTGAAAGTGATCAAAACAGTCACATCATTGTTTGAAAATCTGGAAATCTTATGAATTACAGCTACACTAATTACTGTTAGAAACCAGGTGAAAATAACTCATATGTAACCAGAGATTTAAGAGAAGAAGTTCAAATCCTGTATATTTCTTTATAATACCTATGGTTGTAACAACAGATGAAAATTTTCCAAGTTTGCATGCCTTCCAAGCCTTAGAAGTACATGTGTGTGTGTACACAAATCCATATAGCAATTCCTTGAGACCATCTTTGGTCTCAGGGATGTGAATATGAATGAGACCCAGCTTTAACCATCCATGGATGTTCTTACCTATGCCCCATATGTTCAGCTGTCATGTTGCCTACGGCACAGTCTGACATGCAAGGATGAGAGATAGAAGGAGAATGCTTTGAAGCTACGCTGTCAATGTTTGAGAGTGAAAGATTATCCAACTGTTCTCAATAGTGCAACCAGCTGCAATGTATTCTCACTTAGACGGTCTTGAAAGCAAAGGGTCTGGTCATCTGGAAAGGTGAAATATCCCATCATTTTACTCCTTCAATGAGGGGACACTGAGACTGTGATTGATATTAAAAGAGTCCTAAATGGGAAGTCTCAGATGATCTTTGAGTTCCCTTTTTCCCCAGCTTTGTTGACCAAAAATAGTAGGTGTTTTATAACCCCTACGCAGGTTATTCATGTTTCAGGACTGTAGCAAGGGTGCTACGGCTTGGCAGAAAATGTGAAGTTTAAGTAATAAAGTATACTTTGTTAAATTTATCTTGTAAGCTTTTCATAAGAAATAGGTAGAAGTTTTACAAATTGGATATGGTGTTCATCTCCAGCCTTTTAGGATTGAAAGGAACAGACCAGAGTGGGTTGTTTACCAAAGAAAAAATTATCCGGGATACCGTAACCTCAAGGAAAAAAATTACAGTAATACGGCTAAATTTGCTCTCTGGCTTTGCCTTTTTTTTTTTTTTTTGTCAAGGTCAAAGTCATTTACACAATATGTCTGAGATTAAAAAACATGATTTTAATACAGAAATGGAAGTGACCCACAGTGATGTTTCAGAGTGATGGATCCCTCACCCAAAAGCATCTCCAGACTTATAACTTGTCCATTGTCTTCCAGTGCTCTTTCAAGCACTTCCCGAGCATACGGTACTTCCTTGAGCTGTCTCAATTTTTCATCTACCCCTGGCTTTGCTTTCTTCATATCCTGCCTCAGTCTCCTTTCATCTGTTCAAGTTTTTGGCTCAAGATCTATACTAAATACATGATAAAAAAACCCAAACAAAATATATAAAAGAGCAGACACTGACTTCAAGCATAGAGCTAATATGAAGTGTGTGATACAAAGAGGTGACCTTAGGAAATAATTTTGTGCAATCCTTGATCCCTCCTTTGCTATTCCAGTCATGCTTGTTTCGGTCTTACATGTTAGATCATGAGGGGAGGCATATTAGCTATTGTTTTCAATCTTTCTGAGCTCATATTTGCAGTGATAATAATGTATCATTGCTCCTTCTGACACAAATATTCCATTCTGACAAAAGTGTCTCTCCACAGAGAAATAGCATAAGCCTGAGGCCCTATAAAATGGCTTTGCAGAGGAGGAGAAACCAGTGACACAATGTCTGGGTATATTCTAAGTATAATTGCTTTGTTTACATATATAAACCAGGCCTAGAAGTGGTAAAACAGCACTTTGGGCAGTTATTTTTTTTAAGGAATATTTGCTTAACCCCCAAGCTTAATTGTTGGAGAATAATTATGTCAATTGCAAATATTTAATAAGAGAAGAAAAGACATAATGAATGCCAGTGTCCTCTACCTTTTTCCATACACTTATCCTAAAAAAGGCAACATTATGTTTCTTCTCAAATGGAAAAATTTGCATATGTGCTGGAAACTTTCCTAGCTAAATGTAAAGGTAGCACCTAAAAACACTTGCTATAATAATATTTTCTTCTTTAGTCAGTACTAGAGGGCATTTTTTGCTTGTCATTACTTCAAACTACTGGACTTTAACCCTCCTTTGAAGTCTCAGGCATATGCTGAAAATTAAGCAAGTTCTTAAGTGTTTAGAGGATTGGTTTCACTTAGAAATAGTACATTTAACTTCCAGCGCTAATTCTAAACTTCTGTCTTCAGCAAGCTGTGTCTCTAGTTGACATTAAGTGTACCCATGCTGTAATGCCACGACTTCTTACAGTCAGTTATATCCTTTGTTTTATCTGATATTGTACCAAAGTGATTTATGATCAAAGCACATGGCTGTGCAAAGCCATGACACAAAAGGTGGTGCCACCTTGATCTGCCAGCTGCCAAGCTTTTAGAGAAGCATAGAGACCAGAGTATAAAGTGAAATGCAGATCCAGCCTGACAATAAATGTGTGTGATTAACCAAGAGCTAATATGTGCAGATTAAAACAGATTTCTTAGAAGTAACTGGCAGGAATCGAGGTTTGTGATCAGAATTCTTGGCAGAATTGAAAATCGCAGCCCACAGTGTGGTGAAGACTGAGATAACTTAGCAACTCATTGTTTCAGAATTTCTTTGGCAGAGTGATAATAGTTGCGCTCTATTCCCTAAATGCCCCAGCCCTGGAAGAACTATTATTCTATCTCACATCAGGATTTTGCAGGAGAGTTTCTTTACCTATGGAGACAGATGGGGAGCTTGCTTCCTTACTCTAATAGGTTTCTGCTGAGCTGAGATCCTGCTTATCTGTAGAAATAATTGAGGGTATGGGGTAGAGGAGGAAGCAGCAAAGAGTTAGCACTGATTATCCACATAATTTTCCTGAGATGAATAGAAAGGATGTGTAATGACGATCCAGATAAATATTTTTACCTTCTCTATTGTCCCCTTTAATATCATCCCCATCTCTGTGGTACAGAAGATGGATTGGGCCTTAACAGAGGGACTTCAGTCAAAGTTGTTAAAGAAGACTGAAGGGTACCTTATTCCTTTGGCTCAGAGATTTTTTTCCATACAAGAGTGCAATTGGAAATAGAAGACCTAACTACAGGCTGAAAACTTACTTTACCAGTATGGTGCATCCTCCCCCTCAGATTAAAACAATACTCATACAGATACCTTACAGTTGTGTATGCTGGACAGACAGTTTAGTTTTATGGAAATTCTGAAGTCTGTCCAGGTATAATTTCCTGTCCACATAGTGTAAACACACAGGACATAACACTCAAATCTTGATCTCCAGGTTGGTATATTTCATTTTAAAGCAAATTCTTTTCCTCCATGAAGTCATACACCAGCTGAATAAGACAGTGGGTCATAAATAAATAGTGCATGTCAAGCATGAGAGGGTGTCCTAAGCAGAAAACAATGGTACTGGAGACAATACAGTGATTGCAAAATCCTTAAACCTCTTCCTAATATTAAGCCTCCAATTATCTGACTGACTTAATGGGATTGCTGTCTTAATTTATGTCAGGCATTGCTACCTTATCTTCATGATCATCACTCAGAATAGATAAAGCAATTCTTAGTTGCCTTAAAAAATACATTGTTTCCTTAATGAAACACTGCATTTTATTAGAAAATTCCTGCTCTTTTGCTGTGTGTTAGGTTTTGAAGAAAAAAATATCTAACAAAAGTTTTTACTCCCTTGAAAAACCTATGTAAGCCCGAAGCCTTGAGTAGCTCTTCTAGGTGTAGATAAGAAATACCTGCTTTTGGAGACAACATGCACAGAGGAGCAAAGTGATTGGTGTCACCCCTGGAGGCCTTCCATTCCTTGTCCTCAGTGATCTGTGCCTCTCATACAGCTGGCCATATGGGCTTCTGTCCAGAGCCACACTTAAGGCTCCTGAATTTATAGCAGGTTGGCCTACCCACTGCAGCACTGCATCTCCTCCTCATGGGCAGGTTACAGCAAAAGAATCTCAAGTTACAAGAGTTGTTCCAGAGCCGGCCTTTTCATGATTTTTGGCAAGTTGAATGGTTCCAGTGAAATATCGAAGTTGAATATTGTATATTGTCTTAATTATCTTAAGTAATACACGCTGCTCAAAATAAAGAAGATCTGGCATTGAGATTGTAATAGCCTTCTACTGATATTCATAGTTATTCAGTTAATGGGTAAATTTTCCTGTGTAAATGCAGGTCTCTCCTCTTATCAGGGAAATCAGCAATGCTTTTCCCCAGAGTTCACTGTGCTATAGAGGACTATTAATGACTTCTGCTGAAGGCTGTGAAATGAAAGATGTCTCACACAATAAAATCTGCTCTAGTTCTATTTACATTGAAGGTATGTGTTTGTTCAGCACTACAACACCCCAGCAAGGCTTCATTTCAGATGGGTTTTTTGTTTTGTAACCACATCAGAAAAAAATTGATTCATGTCAGAATCAAAATGTCTTCTGGTTTCACACAGAGCAACAATGAACTGTGAATGTTAAAAATGAATTATGAGGCAAATAGTAATATTTTGCTCCACCTAAGCCATAATTGCTTTTCATTCTCTTTTTTATTTTAGTTCTATTTGAAAGCCAATAGAAAGCCACTTACATTAAAACATAATTTTCAGAAACTAAGAAAAAAATGTTTGGTGATTTTTAAATTAATATCTCTATATCTCTCATTCTTCCATTCCCCTTATTTTGTTGCCTGAAATGAGTTTCAATGTTTAGCTGTTTTATTTTTTTAATTAAATGTTAATTTCTACTGATTTTCTCCCTCCAAAATTCCATTTTTGGGAGGATATTATTTGCTAGCAATCTTTTTGTCAGCTCTCAATAGAGAATGACATATAAAAAGTGGAAAAGCACTCTGAAAATTATAGGTTTCATATGAGTAAGATGAATAACTCAAACATGTTTTTGTGAACTGGGCACTCAATCTTGTGAGTTGTAGGTGAATGATAATTTTATTAAGTAACCTAAAACCTAAAATCAAGGAGGAAATTAGGAGATTTAGAAGGCCTCCCACCTCTGACTGAACAGCCAGCTACTAGGTCCTGACAGGTACGATAAAGTGTTTAGATGTTCTTCTGATATTGTTCTTAGCCATAAGCCCCCAGGTTTTGTTCTACATGCTTAGTTAAACTGTTTTTATCTTACATAAATCCTGGTAAGCTACTTTAAGATCCATCAGACTACCTCAATTGCCATTTAAGTGTTTTTTTCTGCACTAACTGCTTCTTGTTAAATAGTTTGACATTTATGTGTCTAGACTTGGGTTGTTTTGATATTGATTTTGTGCAGAATGATAATGGAGCATAGTGGCAATATTACTTTTGCTGTCATACCTAGTAGCAATATATCTCTTTGAACTTCTTACATTGGGAGCAAAATCTACACATGTGTAGGCCTAAATTTAGCCAGTTCTTCAAAGCTGAGGTTCTGCTTTGCTTATTTTTCTGCTGTAACTAACATTTCCTTCCTTATAGTGCCCAGAATCTTTATTTTGAGGGGAATGTGTCAAAATGAGGATGAGATCCACCTCGATGTCTGCACAGGAAAGATGATTGTGGTATCAGCTAACTCCCTCGCTGCCTATCTCCCTCTCTCCCTCTCTCACTAATGACCTTACTGTGGGTATAGAAAGCTGCTTTCTGCAGATGCTTAAAGTATCCACAATAAGCCAATCACTCCTAAGATAGCTACTGCTATCTGTTAAATGAGATGAACTTCAGCTTGTCTTTTTTTTTTTTTTTTCCCGTGTGTTTCCGTGTGTGTTGCTGTTTGCCTTCCTCAGATTAAAATACTGGAATAAGTCTCATTTGTCTGGCCATGGTTTAAATAGAGTTATATAATGTACAACTCAGACAAAGATTTTTGGGCAGAAATTAATGCAGAAGTCAATAATTTCTAGACAAAACATGAGGTAGGAAATTTTTTGCTATGAGACACACAGACTAATAAAGTCAACTATTAACATTTTAGGACCAAAATAACTTTACTCTTGAGGCATTCGCATTAAATATTGTAATAATTTTGTATGATAAAATCTTCTGAGCAAAGCTGATGACAAGTTTTGACCTTCAAAACTGCCTGGGTATTCAACTCAGCATTTGTTTCAAGCCTTTGATGATGCAAGGATCTGGAAGTCATCTTTTGAGAGTGGAAGGACTTTCACCTGGAAACCACTGGGTCTTTTTAATGCCTTTCTGTCTCTGCCTCTTCCACCAGGGTACAGGGGCTTTTGTTCCTCTGTCCTCCTCACGTTCCTTCCCTACCCCTCTGATAACAGGGCCAGTGGAAGCAGGTGGGGATGGAAGCTCACTGCACGCCTATAGACAAAACTCCCGCTGTCCTCAGTTGCATTTTCCGACATGCAGTTTGTTACAGCTCTGGCTTCCTGCCAGTAAGTAGACACATCCAGTTTCAAAAAGGTCATTTCTGGTCTAAGCCAATATATCCTGAACAGGTCAGCAATTAAATCCACCAATATTAAATACATAAGTTGAGAACATGTAAGATAGTAGTTTCATGTCATTTCCTGAAAGTGAAGAAAATCACATGTAATCTGCCTTTTTCTGTGTACCTCCACACATATTAACTCAGAGACATCTCTAGCCAAGATTCTACTTCTGTTTCTGCACCTGTGTATTTAGAGTTTTTTATCCTAAGGAAATGAAAATACTGGCTGATAGATGGAGGTCTGGCCAACCTTGATGCAGTAATATAGGACACTTCCTATCTCTGGGCTTGAGGTTGCTGCCTCACAGTGAGATGGATGTGAGGGAAATGGCCCCATGAAGCACCTCCCATATGAAGACAGGCTGAAAAAGTTGGGGCTGTTCAGCCTGAAGAAGAGAAACTGCATGGAGACATCATAGCACCTTTCCAGTATCCGAAGGGAACCTAAAGTATGCTGGGGAGGGACTCTTCATCAGGGACTGTAGCGATAGGACAAAAGGCAATGGGTTTAAACTTAAATAGGGGAAGTTCAGGTTGGATATAAGGACAAGTTCTTTACTGTGAGGATCGTGAGGCACTGAACAGGTTGCCCAAAGGACTGGTAAATGCCCCACCCCTGTCAGTGTTCAAGGCCAGGTTGGATGAAGTCTTGGGTGACATGGTCTAGCGTAAGGTGTCTCTGCCCATAGCAGGTGGATTGGAACTAGATGATCTTAAGGTCTTTTCCAACCCAAACCATTCTATGATTCCATGATTCTACTCTTTCAGGATTTTGTCTGGACCATTTGTGTCAGTGGAGATGGGACATCTTCCACATTTATGGTGGGCAAATACGAACATTCCTCAATGCCTTTTCAGCCTGTCTGGGTAACCATCAATCTCCATACCTGAAGTTGTACAGTTGTATTGGCAGAGGACAAGACCCAAATATTAAAAAAACAAGTGAGAAGCAGAAGAGAGGAAAACGGACCTAGTCCTTTAGTGATGTAATTAAACATTTTTGAATCAGGATGAGCTTATGGGCAACATACACCCATGTCTCTTTAGAGTCTAACACGTAGATATTTTTATTGCATGGATAATGGTCTGTTACTGGGGAGTAGTAGATGAATAAGGTATACCATTATCCCTAATTCTGTGTAAAGACTTAGAGTGGTTACTGGTTGTAATAATTGTGATATTTTATCCAGTTGTGTGACTAATTTGACCTCAAATTGTCTCAGCTGAAGTAGCTTTGTTTTCATTGCATTAAGTATTTTTTTTTTTTATTTAGTTGCTTAATGAAGTTAAGAAAATAGTTACAAATGGAACCTTCATGGACCAGATGTTCCTTTCCTAGATGGCAAAGGCTGCAGGATACATTAGAGGCAACTTAATAAGCCTAATAACACAGTGGTGGTCCACAGAACCTGCCCATTTTTAGTTCTCATAAAGACCTCTTAAAAGGCTTAGCCACATAGACTTCATTGAAAAGCTTATGCTTGTACTTCTAGTCCATAAAATTGCTAAAATATTTTGGAACCTTTGAAGCTGGATTGTAAATGGTTGTGAAATCAGCTGAAAATAGAAACTAGAACAAAGTAAGTAATTTACAGTGAATCAGGCTGCCATTTTTGTGGCTGAAAATACAACTGTAATACAACCTGTGTGCTTGCTGCAGTATCTAAAGGTCATCTTACACTTTTCTGTATAGGAAGTGACATGGTATTCCAGCAGCCACACACTGCCAACTACTTTGGTGGAGCTTTCAGTATAAAGCTATGATGAGTGTGGTAGCAGGAAAGAGTAGTGCAGTGAAAAATGGCATGTTTCTGAACAGCTCATGTAGCAGTTATGTGGAGAACTGAGGATTCTTAGGCTCTGGGACTATCCTGCTGTCAGGACACTCTCTAGGTTCTTGGGCTGCACGCTGTTACACAGCCAGGATGTTATGTGGCACTGTCAGCCCACCCAAGGGTCATAGACTATCCCCACCTTGGAGGCGTCTGTACACCATCTGACCCAGTGAGCAATGGGAGGAGCTTGGGATCTTGCAGGAGCTATAGCCTGGGATCCACTGAGGTCTTGAAGTTTGGAAAGGCAATAACAGCTTTGAGGGGACAGCCTTGAGAGTGGGACACTGCACAGAGGAGGAAGGAAAGGAAGGCAGGCAGCATCCAGAGATAGAAGCTCAGGGGTACTTCGGTAAAGGACCAGTACAAAGAAATGCAACATGAAGGTGATACTTATGGTGAAATACAAATGGAAATGGCAAAGGAAGGTAGAGGTGGACAGCAGATGTCAGGAAAAAAGAAAAGAGTGAGAAAGAACATACATGATAAAGAACACCAAATAAAAATTGTATTGTTCAAATCAGTGCTAGCCAGAGCGAGCAAAGGCTGTGGCAATAGGGCCTTGCCTAGGATGTACCTAGTTGGTTTTAAGAATGGCTGTTTGTCTTCAAAGCAGAGTTTGGATTCTAGCTGCCTTTGATGTCTGAATGATCATGCACAGTCTAAGTGAGCCTCAGGAACGTGCCAGGGAGATTTTACTACACAGATATTGGACAGCTATTCCTGGTTTCTAATGTGATAGCGATAAACAAGTATCAAGTGTGGGAATAATTATATAATAATAAAAAGGAGATGAAGAATACGGTACATGTTCTCTTCTCCCATCCAAAAATTTAAATTCTCTTTGTTGGAAAGCAGACTTTTTCCAGCAGACTGCTATGATAAATAGGAATGGGTGTAGTTAAGATAAAAATAGCTATAAGATCAGCAGTTCTGGTTCTTTGTAGTCCAGTTGGAAACCACTTTAATTTGAAAACTGGACACATGACAATGGCAAAACACACTAACTTGATAACTCACAGGCTCTACAGGTGGACCAACTATGGAGTTACGAGACCCAGTAAAAATAATGGTTGGACAGATATTGAGTCCATAAAATGATGGCAGCCAGGCACAGTATAATATGGTGCAGATGTAGGTGTATCGCTCTGAATAGTTTGCACTCTGTTTCAACAATAAAAATGTGTGATGTTTCCAGTACCCACCACCAGCCATATGAGAGAATAAGTTATCCAGCTGTTTTCAATACAAAACACACCATCCTAAAATCAATTGATATTTCATACTCTTTGTATTCTTCTTTCCTGCACATGCAGGAAGTATTAATGGTGACATGATTGTATGTTACTGTAGTTTAACAAAATGATCAGGAAGACAAGCTATGTTAGCAACATTATTCAGACATTTAATAGCGTTTATCCTTTTAACTTCATTATAGTGCAATGCCCTAAGGCCCAAAGAGAGTTATTTTTAACATGACTTCAGACAGAAAAGAATAACTTCTCATATGAACATGCACTGGACTCTTTACAGAGATGTATTAACAAGGCTTCAGGGTACAAAAATAAGGGGCTGCCACTTCTGCCTCCCCTTTGCCCTCACTCTTCCTTGCAACCACTCCATGTGGTCAGTACTCTCCGGTTTCTCCCTAAGGTCAGAAACAAAAGTCCTTGGCCCTGAGGTCTTCACAGCTGTTACCACTCTCCAGATGTCAGCATTTGCCTGTCCCTTGTCCTTACTTCCTCCTCCAAAAAAAGCTTCAAATCTATTCAGGCTTGCATCTTTTCCCATGTCCCCCTTCAGAGTGCAGTATGAAGTACTCTGAGAAACTGAGCATGTGTAAGTGCATGAAAAGCAATCTTTTTCTCAGTGAGCATCGCC